>VXBP01006647.1:8711-21090 GCA_013400115.1 Rhinopomastus cyanomelas | reverse complement strand
ATGATCTCTTGGGTCCCTTCCAACTCCTAACATCCAATGATCCTATGATTCTACGATCCTGTGGTCCCTTCTAACTCTGACTGACTCTGTGACTTGGTCTAGGTGATCCTGCTGTGGCAGGGGGATTGCACTTTATGATCTCTCGAGGTCCCTTCCAATCGTTAATGATTCTATGATTCTATGAATTTCAAGATCTGTATTAAAGCAAAAGAATATATACACCAGGATGGATTTCTGATGACAAGTTGAACATGGATATTTCAAATTGTTTTACTCAGATCTGAAATTGGATAATGATGAGTCAACAAAGGCCTGAAACTTTTATTTGTTAATAAATACAGATTATTAATATAGTAAAAATATAGAAACACATATATAAATGTGTATGTGAAAATTCAGATGTAAATACTTGCATATGTTTGCTAATGCAGATTTTAGTTAACATTCGTTTGAAAATGGACATTTTTCTCCCCTCATTTCACTTACGCGTCTACATACCAAAAAACTCAAAAGGAAACATGTTTATATATCTGTGGTTGTGAAGAAAAATAACTACCTGCACTACTTTCAGGAAATCTTCTCTCAGACAAAACAAGAAAGAGCTCCATGTTTACCTCTGGTAACAGAATCTTCAGTAGCTCTAGAGCTCCACAAATTGCTATCTTTGCCTATGGCATCTAATAATTGGGTGACATCCTTTTATTGCCTATATATTGTCAAGCTCACAAATATATATATATATATATTTCAGTGCTGACAATGAATTTACAGTTATTTTTATCCACATACTAATTTTATTCCAGGCTTCTAAACATCTTTGCAGCAGCATTGGCTATGTTCATGAGAGAGTAATTTGGTACTTGAGATATTACTCAGACAGAGATGATAATGCGTTATGTGGGTTTCCAGACTTCTTGAAGTATCTGCAATAATCAGAAAGGGGACATCTTGGACTTTGTGGAATGATTGAAAACTAGGTGGCAACAATCTGTGTTATCTCTTTTGGGAGCTAGTATAACACCAGAAAAATACTCTATTCACACTGTATTAACTTGAGCATCCATTGGCTGATTTTGTACAGAGATGAAGATGTCAAAGAGAAATGTTTTCCTACAAGTGTCATTAAAAAACAAGAAAAGACAATTGAAGACATGAGAATTTACCTTAAATGCAGACACCTTCATTTAGGAGTTTGCACTATGTACTGTGTGTTTGTCCTCCAGTCACCATCTCAGACAATCAGTCAATGACAATCTGCAGTTCTGAAGTGGTAGTCACCTGTCTAAATATAGACACCTAGTGCCACATGGAATACTCTAATATATTTTTCCTCATCTCTAGTTGCCAATTCAGAAGACTGTGCAGTAGACCCTTATCATACTGCGAGGATGGTTCAAATACCATATGAATTACAAAAGGCAACTCAATCAAGCTCTGGATCTCCAGTGACTACAGCGGCCACTTAGATGGTGAACTCTGACTGTGAATTTATATGAATTCCAACTCCAGGCAAGGGAGGCAAGTTGTCTAATGCCAGTGCCACTGTAGACAGTCTCCTCACTGCTGCTCTAGAAGGGTGTAGTTCCTAATAATCCTGTCTGCTGCTCTGCTCCTATTCCCTTTAATTTGGTTTCTTGACTGAAGGAGAGCTGCAATGCAATTTCATAGACTTTGAAATTTATGATTGAGAGAATTATAATCTTTGCAGCTCTGATGAAAGTGCCTGCAGAAGTTTTCAATGAACAGTGAGGCTCCCATGCAAAGGGTGCTAGGATTTGCCAATCCCAAAGCTCACTAAGCAGGTTCTCTTATGAAAGCCAACATTCTGGAGCCAGAGCAAAGCCACTGCAGAAAACCACAGCATCCTCTAAGGGATCTCTTTTTGAATTAAATAGAAGTAATATAGGAAGGCAAAAGAGAATGTTGGTGGCTAGCCAGCAAGAGCAGACATGTCTATATAGTCTTGGTCATCACCTTGTCTTCAGGCTTTGCTTATTTGAGCTGTAGTTTTGAATTTTTCCCAAAACTCATTGGATAAACCATGTATTCAGAATACATGACTTTATTCTTCAGACAACATCCCTAAACACTTAGCAAAGAGCTAAGGGGCTGCTTTTCTAAGCAGCACTTGAGAAGTCACTTTAGCAAGCCCAGGAGCTCTTCAGGAGGCCATCTGCCTCAGTTAAGTCGAACCAGCTGCTATCTAGTATCATACTCTGCTTTTTGCAAGATGTTTATGTCTCTACCAGTCTCTGGTCTCACCTGGGCTTTGACCTGAAAGCTCGGCTCCTGATCTGCCTCCTCACAGCCATTCCCACAGCGAGAGGAGGCAGTGGGTGATTAATTTGCTTAACTGGCAATCAGGCAGACTGCCTTACTGGCAGCTGCATTTTCATTTTGTAGTCATGGTCAATATGGGTCTAATCGAAATCTCCCTGGTATCCTTCTCCAGAGCTGCCAGAGCTGTTGATTGAACTTTGTGTGATGCTGGCATTTCCCTTCAAGCCAATTTTCACTCTACAGCAAAACGAAATTGTTTTAGATGTTTTGTGGGAAAAGTAAGTACTGACATCTGACCCTTCCATTTCCAGACTGATTTCTGTAATTTAATGTCTCCTAAGCCATAGGCAGTCACAGGGACAGTTATGTGGAATTTAAGCTTTTCAATTCCAAGGTTTGTGTTCCACTATGACCCAGGTGTTCTGCATATGTGTGTCATGGGACAAATGAGGAGGCAAGATCTAATCTATCAATCCTTCCCAACAGTAGGGAAAATTAGGATGATTATCTGACAATATTTAAACTTTCCTGGTTGTTCACTTGTCTCTGTGACCTTTCCAGTGTATATATGGGCTTGAAAGAACACCGATACAGGTGTACATAGCTAAAAGAAGTCAAATGAGATTTCTGTGATGGTCAGTAAAGCTAATGAGAGGTTTTCAGATGTGATTTACCTGACTTTTTTTTTTAATTGCTCCCTAGAAATTTGTATTTTTCCTGTATCAACTGTGAAGTGTGATGGCCATCACAGACACCTTTGGACAGGTTAATGCTCTCTTAATTTGTGTAACAGATGAGATAAATTATGTTTTTGTGGGTATTCCCAAAGGCACTGAAACAAGAAGCAATGGTCTACACCTGAAATTCAGGAGATTCCCTCTGAACATCTAGAAACACTATGAGAGTCACAAAGCACTGAAGAGGTTGTCCAGAAAAACTGTGGAACATCCATCCTTCGAATATTAAAAAGCGTCTGGGCATGGTCCTAGGTGGCCATCCTTGTGCAGGGGGCTGGATGAGATTACCTGAAGAGGTCCTCTCCATCCTCAAGCATTCTGTGATTCAGTGAACTGTCTGTTTAGCCATCTCTGCCCTCTTTGCAAATCTGCTAGGCATAGCTATCAGTTCTATTGGCGAAAACCTGTTTGAGAAAAACTGCTGCAAAACCACCAATATTGTTTCAAATCAATTAGTAGCAAAAAGTTGTACTATTGTGTGGCCAACTTTTCGTTATTATTCCTGAAAGGCTGAAAAGGTCAAGCCTTCACATTTCACCATACGGTAGTGAATTAGTACCCCTAGGTGACCTTGATTGGCACTTTATGAACATTAACAGCCTCGGTAGTCTCTACTAATTGCCATGCTTCCCAACTTGGAATAGCAGACACCCATTTCTGCCTTTATTACTTTATATATTTATTATTGTTTCCTATACTATAATATAGGGATAACCTTCATGGAATTGACATGTGGAATCATCTTTTGAGAGCAGTTTTTCTCACTAAGGAAAGACAGTTCTGTGCTACATGAAAGATTTTCTGGCGTTACTGAAAAAAAGCTGACGGGGAAGCGGTCATGGGGAGAGAAAGGGTACCTTGCACCCCTCTAAGAAAAAGAAAACCCCAAACCTTTGAAGATGTTTTGTTTTAATCATTTTATGTGAGTAAGGTTAATTCAGTATGTAGTAATAGGCTGTCCTGACAACAAAGGGCTGAATCAACACAAAACACGATTGGAATTATGCATGTCAATTATAATAATGAATCTCATTATGTAACATGAAAGTCTAATTCTATTGTAAAAGTCTGCAGTCTTAAGGCTGATTTCAATGCTGAACAATAATTGCCCTCTCCTCCACCTCATAGCCATAAAGAATAAATATACACCTCATTTCTGTGGCTTTTTAATATGCAAATTTCCTCAGGGTAGGGAAAAAAAGAGATTTCTTCTTTAATTAAAAATAGCAAACTGCCTTGGTCTTAAAGCAGTCCATCATGTCTATGGCTTCTTTAGCTTTAACGTTTTGCTTCCCACAGGAAAAACTGAAGCGGTCAATTATTAAGTTCTCTCCCTGTGTTAAGACAAAGCACAAGAACGACAATTTCCCATATTGTACCAGACTGGTCTTGTGTTTACCTAAACAAAATAAAAATTTGCACAACTGCAGTGATGAGACTCATCTCTAACAAGAATTAGCAAGGATTAGCAATGCCTTTACAGAATTGCAAGGTGGCAGAGGTCTTGCTCTGTGCTTTGTTACCATTTGCTGTTTATTTCAAGTATTTGGACACTAGCGGTTGAAATATCTGGATTTGGAAGTTTACTTCACAACAATAAATAAAAAGGGGGGTTATCCTTTGTGTGTGTTATTAGAATGCTGCTTGAGCTCTTCAATACTGCTCCACATCCACTATTGAACAGTGTCTGACTTCAGCTGGAAGCAGGCATGAAACTGGCACTTTTATCCCAGCAAGAAGACGCGGTTGTGACATGATGTGACTGGTGGGCAGGGCTATATCAGCACGTGGTAGTTAAATAAAATTCAAGACTTAAGTGTCTTAACTGCCATGTAGCAGGACTAGGTGAGTGCATTACATTGACTAGGTAGTGCTGGGTTAACCGTTGGACTTCACAATCTTAAAGGTCTTTTCCAGCACAAACAATTCTATTACAGTGAGGAAGCAGTATCTGCATGACTTACACTGAAGATGACCCGTGGCTATAAAAGAATACTCTGCAGAATGCAGTAGGATTAGTCAGTAGTGTCTTGTGTTACCAGTTATTTTTGACAGACATTATGAAGAGGTGCTACAGTTGACAGCAAAGCTTATAGGCATGAATACTTCTGCTCCAGGAGATAGGACTTCTGAATGCAAAACTGTTACCAGGTCTGCACTGCAGTTCTGTGTGATAATTCATGCCTTTGGGCTAGTTTACCAACAGACTTGTGGTAAAATATCCACTTTCCTCTGCTCTAAACTGTGTTTTCAAACTCACCATTTAAAGCAAAATTGAAAGAAAAGTGCACTGATTGCAAAACAGTTTATTCGGAGCACACACTTTGGTCACCGATCACGCTCATCTACTTTTCCTGTTAAAAGATGTGCGATTAACACACTTTCAGGGTTCTGAAAGAAACTGGCAGTTATTAAACCTAGGACTGTTAGTCCACTTGCAACCGGAACCACATGCTGAATTTTGCTCATTGCTAGGAACTTTCTTGGGAAAAGTGTGATTCACAGAGTTTTATCACCTGAGAAAAAAGGAACTCCTAAAACTGACCATGAAATTTATTTCCTTTTCAGCTATTTCTGAAAACTGAGTCTACATTTGTACCAGCAGAACGCCAGCAGTACACCAGAAGAAAGAGCAGACCCAAGTAAGGAAGGCATTAAAGATTGTAGTTTGGCAAATACACAAGGACCACTGTCTTTGTAGGTAAAAGGCAGGTTATTGTAATTTCTATTGCTCTTTTTGTTACCATAATTGGTGCAATTTTCCTGAGCCAGTCAAAGGGAAAAACTAGAACAGAAAAAAAGGACAAACCAGCATCCAGGCCGTTTCCTTGAAGACTGTGATTTCTTTTCAAGTACTTGCAAAGATCTATGGGATCTTTGACTGCCACCAACCTTTTTGAATTAGTTTTCTGCTATTTTCTCAAACAAGATGGAAGTAGGGCAGAAAGTGACTGAAGACTTGCCCTTTGCAAAACTAGGTGAAATATCTGTTAGAGAAAGAAAAGGAAAGGGTAGGATTCCAATGCCAGAGGCACAAAAAAAAAGTAGGCAGCTGGAATTCATTGTAGCCAGCTCCTGACATAAACTGTGGAAAGCTGGATAAGAGAATAGGATGGGTCTGAAGTGTAGTTAACTTTATGTTCACTTTGCACCACATCCTCACAATGGCTTACACATTGCAGTGGTGTGTGTAGGTACTTCAAAAGTCAGGTGGACTCTGTTCAGATAGGAATTTACTAGACAGTGCAGTACAACAATCAGCAATGTATCCCAGTGGTCAGTACTGGGTCCATTCCTATTTAATGACCTGGATGCCAGGGCAGGGTGTACTCTAAGGAAGTTTGCAGACTGCACAAAAATGATAGCAATGAGTGATACAAAAAGGGGTAATGCTGCCATCTCAAAGGACCTTGACAGGCTGCAAAAATGGGCAGACAGGTACCTCATGGGTAGTTGCAAGTGCAAAAGAGAAGTGCAAAGTCCTGCATCTGGGGAGGAAAACCCTCAAGTGCCAGTACCTGCTGGGGACCAGCCAGTTGAGAAGCTGCTTGGTAGAGGAGGTCTTTGCTGCAAAGAAGGAAAATGGTACCATGCGCTTTGCTAGACAAAGCACTGCCAGGAGGTGGAGAGCAACTCTGCTCAGCACTGGTTAGTTCACACGTGTCCAGTTTTGGCCTCCACAGTGTGAGACATGAACATGCTGAAGGCATGAACGACCGTGAAGAGGATTCAGGGATTGGAGCAATTCTCCCATGAGGAAAAGCTGAGAGACCTAGGACTGGCAGTTTAGCCTGGAATAGAAAAGGCTCCTCTCAATATCAGTGTATACAAATAACTGAAGGAAGGGTGCAAAGAGGACACAGCCAGGCATTTTTCAGTGGAGCCCAGTGACAGGACCAGAAGTAGTGAGCACTATCTGAAATGAGAACATTCCCTCTAAAAATCAGAAAACACTTTTTCACTGTGAAGGTGACCAAGCGTTAATATAAGTTGCCCAAGTAGCTTGTGATCTCCATGCTTGGAAACAATCTTGTCTGGATGTGGTCCTAGACAATGGCTGTAGGTGGATCTACTTGAGCTGGGGGGGTTGGGCAAGATGATCTCCAGAGGTCCTTTTCAGTATTAACCATTCTGTGACTGTGTTTCCCTTACTGATTCAGCCAAGGCTTCTTCCTAACTCAGCTGCTTCAGCTGTTTTTCTTTAGGAGGATCATGGTCCTCATCCCACCATAGTCTTCATGAAACTCAGAAGAGTAAGAATCACTCAAAGTCAGGAAAGAGGGGACAGAGATGGGTAACAGTACACTTTTTCTAATGTTATTACCAGCTCTATATTTCTGAATTACCATTTGTGTTGGTAGTAATGCACAGGCTTTCTTTTCTAAACTCTGATTTATTTTTCCATTCTCTTCCCTTGGGGATCCACTGGACTTCATATTGTCTCTTTGCCCCTCACTCTGCATGTTACATCAGTTTCTTTGAGAGCAAACATGGGAAAAATGAGGCATTCTGTCTACTTCTCTACTGCTAATCTCATTAACAGATCTGTGGTGCAGTGTGGGTGAGGTCTTCACCCCGCAGCTGGCAAGTGTAGCATGCAGGTTATTGCAGACTGTAGTGAATGTGCATGGAGTCAGCTGTTGGCAGGGAAAAGCAGTCAAAAACAGTAGCCATCACTTCCCTTTTTCTCATGTTTTGTCTTTCTGTGTGATAAGGAAAACAGAAATATATGAGACAGTTACCATGTCACTTCCACATACAGCTAACACATTGTGGGGGCTATAAAACCAGCTTGAGCTCAGCCTGCTCCCAGATGCAATGCCAGACACCAGCATTGTCCAACAGACTCTGGAATCATGACAGCTCACAAAAGCTGGAGGAGCACAGAGAAAGCATTGGAAGGTCCTGCTGGTCCATGTGCCAAGTAGTTTTATGGCTAAAAGCAACAAAGTTCTGAGACTCCTTCTCTGAGATGATCGGAATACTGTCTTGAGGTCTGCTTGGATTTGCCACCAAACAGGATTACTGTGTAAGGAGTTTGGGCCCATGACCATGTTTGAACTATAAATAATGAGACAGCCCAACGGGGAATGGATTTGAGTATTAAAAGGGCATGCTTGGAGTTCTTTCTTTTATTTTCTGACATTTCTGTATATCAAAAAACAACTAAAATAATGATGTCTGCAATCCTCTGGGTTTTCCATACTGCAGTATCTCACTTTTGAATCTGGAAAGCTATTAGCAGCACACAAACCTTTAAGAAAATATAATAGACATCTGAAGACATCAGTGGTCTCCTAGAAAGGAGAAAATGCCATCATAATTTCCAATCAAAAGGAAGAGTAAAGAGCAATGTAAAGGAATGTTATTAACCAGTTAATACTTGCATTGTCAGCAGCAGGTGTCAGGTACTGTACACCCAGATCTTTGGTTACTTTCCCAGTGCTGTCTTCTCCTAAGCAGTATTTTATTTTTGCACACACGTTGTACTAGAAATAAAACTAGACTGCAGGTTTCTCCAGCCTGTGAAGCTTTTCTACTGTTGCATAGAAAAGGCAGTGCATAAACCAGGTAAATGACCACAGACTAGCCAGGGGATTCCCCAGGGGATAACTTGTGCATGCACACTTTCTGCCATGGTCAGGCTTCAAGACTCATGGTTTCCTTACACAAATTTTAAAACCAGGTCATAGGCACAAGTGTAGTGACAAGGAGTGAAGAAAGGACAGACTGTAATGAGGCATCAGTGCAGACAACTGTCTTTGGTGCAAAAAGCAACCACACTATGGGTAAAATAAACTTAGCACCCCTGTAGGACATAGGATACGCCAGTAATTAGGGAGACCCACACTTTGGAGATCTATATATACCCACATCTGCTCTGCCATGGACTGCCTCTGATGTGTCATTTAAGGTCAAAAACCTCCAAGTTTTTTTTATACGCTTAACCTTCACTGAACTCCAGTTCTGGCTGGCTCGTCAGGTAAACAAAGTAGTTATGTTGGAAGCCTAGCAGCTTGCATGTGTAGTTTTAGCACCAGTAAAAGATCCTGGCCTTTCATTAGGCAAGCAGAAGATGTCTGCTGCTGCCTAAGGGAGCAGAACTTCAACACAGAGTGGTGTGCAGGCTTGGACAAAAGGGCTGGGAGGGGATGGACTGTGGAGCAGCTCCCCTGCTCCCATCTCCTAGGTGTGCACACACAAAAGTAGGTGGTTGTAATGGGGAGGAGAGCTGGAAAGGGAAGGGAGACTGCCTTCTCCAAGAACAGCAGCTCAATTTTATAGTCTTTAAATATTGTCCACATGAGAATGAGAAATACGTTGGCCTCCCTGTGCAGGCTCTTGGCTTACTGTGATATAACTAGGTCTATCGGTCACATCTTTTTAATCAGATAGGTGGTACACTGCGCTGCCATTCAGAAAAACCCACTACTTCTATTACAATAGCTATGCATACACATGCCAGTGGACTCTTCAAGGTGCAGTGACTTTTTCAGTTCAATAAATAGCAATGCAAAAATTATTTGCCTTGGGGTTTTAACGAAATGAAGTTGACAGAAGTGCTTAGCACCAGATTTTTTTAAGTTTTATGGGTTTTGATTATGGGCAAATGAGGACCATTCAGTATATCAAGGATATATATGATGATTCTGGAGAGAAAGATTTTAATTCAAGAAAATAATCTGTAGCTATAAAAAATGGTAGCTTTAACATTCTCATTAGGCATGATGAAGCTCTCAGTGTCCATTTTATATTAGATGGAAGGTAGTGAAAGTGCTTAAGAAATAGTAATTACAAAGACTCTGAGCTGATTCAGCCCTGCAAAAAGACAGAGGTTTTAGGGCATGCTTGGGTTTAACCTCTCATTGAGCAAACCTGTGAGTTCCAGCATTTGGAACTTTGGGTCTTGCTTTTCAGAAATTAGGGGACACATTTTGACAATTATTGTAAAGAAGCAAGTTTCTTTTAAAACAAAATCATTCTCATGGAAATGTTCCAGGAGAAAGGAAACAGTGGGTGAACAAAACGCCCCTTCATACAGGTAAAACATGGGCACGTCCATTCATTATATAAAGAATAGCTTTTACTCACAGCTGTGCTCTTCATAAGGGTACTTCTCAAATCAGCAATTACTTTTAACCAAAGTATTTACTCATTCCGATCTTCTTAGGTCTTCATTCTTTAGATCTTGAATCTTAGATTATGATTTGCAAGCAAATAGTGCAATACAATATATGAAAGTTAAAATAAAATAAAATAGATCCCTAGAGAACTAGTGTGTGAATACTAAGCTATCAAATGATGATTTATGCCTGAAATAATCACTGCCATGAGCCCCTTTGGTGTGTGCAGTTTGAATTAGAATTCCCGAGGACAAATCCTAAGCAAAGGACTGCTGCAAGGTCTGTCATTTGTTTCTTTTTTCATTTTTTTCCAAAGAACAAAAAGCTCCTGTCTCTCCCTGTCTGGAGAGAATGGTACTGTCCCAGACAGAAAGGTCCCCATAGGCCACACTATTCATGTAGCACCAGGCTGCTAAGAGTACCACACCAGGCAGGGAAAGGGAGCAAAACCAGAGAAACAACTGCAGTGCCCACATTGCAATTTGCATGATACAGATTGGCTTTGCTTGCTGGTCCAGAAAGAAGAGAAAAAGAAAGACGGGAGGAAAAAAAGAAAAAAGAAAATAGAAGAGACAAAAAAACAGGTGAAAAATGAGGAAAAGGGAAAAAAATGCAGTATTTCAAGATGTCAGAATTAATCATGAGTAAAAACGGAGGCAGCAAACCAGTCCTTTCCTGAAGTTATTGAAGGGTTAAAACATTGTTTTTCATTAGAGAAGATTAGAAATAATTTGTTCCATAAAAGTGTGAATGCATTCACCGAGGGTATGCAGCTTCGCCGCCTGACTGCGGCTCTGAGTATCTTTCTCTTTTTTCCAGGGCTTCTGCAACTGTTCCTTAACACTGTTCATGGAGACCACTTGCACTTCTTTGACCAAAGAATCCACTTTAACAGATTTAAAAATCCCTAAAAATGGGGACACCATCAAAGAGAGCCAGTATAAGTGAATTCACTGAATATCACAGAATCAAATAATGCTACAGGTTTGAAGGGACCTTGAAAGATCATCTGTCCAACCCCTTGTCTGGAGCAGGGTAAGCCTACAGCACTGTCTCAAGATACACTCTCCTACGTGGGGCTTGAACCCATAACGCCAGGAATTCAGAGTCCTGTGCTCTACCAGCTGAGCCAGCCAGGTTCCTCCACTGTTCCAGTAATAAAAACATTTATTCAGAATACCACTGCAAGGTGATCTATGCACAACACTGCCAGCAAAACCAGCAGGAATAATTAATGTATATATCAGCATACTAAATGGAAATAAGAATGGCTAGTAACCGCCCTCACATCATGTCCCTTGAAAACAGCACATCATGTTATCAATAAGGAAAAGAGGCTTTTCACCATCGCAAGAAATCATGTACACAAGTGTCTCCTCAGGTCTCATTTAGATTATTGTAGTGGCATCCCACAGGGGAAAAAAGTCATCAATCCCCTGTTTCTTCTTACCCCCTGACACTCTATTATTCATTATTTTCCTGTAATGGAGACATCCCAAATGTGTTCTCTCTTTCTATATTTTATTCCACATTTTATAAAACACAGTATTTTCACTTTTGCATAATGTGAACAAACATAGAATCATAGAATCATAGAATAATCATGACTGGAAAGGACCTCCAGGGTCATTGAGTCCAACCTTTTCTCCCAGTGTCCAACCGCTAGACCATATCACTAAGCACCGCATGCACTCGTTCCTTAAACACCTCAAGGGATGGTGACATCACCACCTCCCTGGGCAATCCATTCCAGTATCTAATCACCCTCTCAGTAAAGAATTTCCTTCCAACATCCAATCTAAACCTTCCCTGATGAAACTTGAGGCCATTTCCCCTCGTCCTATCATCACCAATTTGAGAGAAAAGACCAACACTAACCTTGCTACAACCTCCTTTTAGGTAGCTGTAGAGGGCAATATGGTCCTCTCTCAGTCTTCTCTTCTCCAGGCTAAACAACCCCAGCTCCCTCAGCCTCTCCTCATAGGGCATGTCCTCCAGCCCCTTCACCAGCTTGGTTGCCCTTCTCTGGACTCGTTCCAGCACCTCAATGTCCTTCCTGTACTGCAGTGACCAAAACTGGACACAGTACTCGAGGTGCGGTGTCACAAGTGCTGAGTACAGGGGCACAATCACCTTCCTGCTCCTACTGGTCACACCTTTTCTGATACAGGCCAGGATGCCATTGGCCTTCTTGGCCACCTGGGCACACTGCTGGCTCATGTTCAGCCGGCTATCGAT
>VXBP01006645.1:653775-691066 GCA_013400115.1 Rhinopomastus cyanomelas | reverse complement strand
AATATTTACTGCAGCAGGAGAGAAAAGAAACGTTAGTTTGCTTGTTGGTTCTTCGTTTTCAATGACTTTTCTCTTTCGCGCGCGCGTGTGCGTGTGTGTGTGCGTGTGTGTGTTTTCCTTTCGAACAGATGAACTTCGTCGGAGACAGCCAGGAAAAGGCAGTGGTAAGATAACAGAAGGGGTAGGAAAGCATCAAAATCAAACCCCCCAGCCTAAGGACACAACAGGAAAGAAAAACACAACTGTACAAAAACGCTTCGATCGATCGATGGTAACAGGAGAGAACAACAAAATAAACAACCGAAACACAACCCCCCCCAAAAAAATAAAACAACCCCAAAACCCCCCGAATCTGCCAACTATGTTACAATCGAAAAAGCTGAAAACAAGAAACAAACAAGAAGTCAGGGATTTTCTCCCACATGTCAGCAAACGTCATCCCATATTCTCCAAGCGAGGGTAACTAAATACGATACATGTGCAGCGTTACTCTGCGATCCCGTTACATACAGGAGGGTTCTTTTTTTCTTTTCCAAAGCTATTTTGTTGGTTTTGCGGGTTTTTTCATTTTTTTTTCTTTTTTTTTTTTTTAAAGTATCAGTTAATATAAAGCAGTTGCACAAAAAGCAAAAGGTGTCTGGACAAACAGGTCTGCGTTTATTCCTTTCGAGGAACCACCTCCAAAAAAATCAAAATCGAAAAAAAACCAGACAGAAAAAAAGGACCTTTCCACCTGTTTTCTCCCCTCCCGACCCGTCCTTCCCCAGCCCCTTCTCCTTCCTTCCTTCCAAAGACAAAGGCTCACGCGGACACGGTGGGGTAGATATGTACAACACGACGAACCCCTCCCTAACGAAGCGGCTGCGTATCCAAAGGGACACGGGACCAGAGCTGGGAAACTCATAGTGAAGTTTGCTCGATGTGAAGCCTGAGATTTGTGGTTTGTTTTTCGCTTGTTTTTGTTTTTCTTTTCAGTTGGTTCTTCCGCAACCAGGCTGCGGCCACCTGCCAGAGAATTCACGTGACAAAAAGTCTAATGTTTTTCTTTTTTTCCTCTTTTTTGTTTTTCTTTTTTTATTCTTTTTTTTGGCCTTTTTTGTTTTCGTACTGAGTTCTTGCTACAGTCTTTAGACTAAAGCATGCAAAGACATACAACTAAGTGCAACTGAGTGAAATGTATTTCTCTCTTCTTTTTCTTTTTTCTCTTATTTATTTACTCATTCCCTAACGGTTTGGACTGAGGTATGCGTACTAACAGTTTTCTCATGCTGTTATCGTTACTCATGTCTAGCTACACATGCTGAGAATGAACTAATCTACCGGATTTTTATCCCCCTTCTGAATTCCGAACTAACCAGCAAAAAAACCCACTCAGTTTTTAAGAAAGCACAGGGTTCAATTCTCACGATCCCTAAAATCTGGCTACCGCCGGCACGTCACGAAGCTGCCCGGATATAACTTCAGTGAAAACAAAACCGAACAGAACGACGACAGAAAAGAAGAAGGAAAAAGAGAAACGTTTTGAACGACCACAGGCTGCCCCTGTTCAATGGTTTTTCCTCTTTCCTTTCCTTCCGCGTCTTTCGAAACAGAACGCAGAGTCGAGTTGTACAAAAGTAACTGCCAAGACAACTTTCTTGTACCAAAGCTTGTGAGCGGACAGGAGTGTTATTTCCTTACGAAAAATGCCGACCGAAAGCTAAACCGCGACGAGAGCGGGCGTGCCAAGACCGACCGAGAGGAAGGCGGGCGGCACGGCACGGGCCCAGGAGCAGAAGTGGCGCGCGAGCCGGAGAGCCGAAGACCAGGAATTACGGTGATGATGATGTTTTTAATTCTAGAAATACTACTATGTGGTCCAGTTAAAACTGTGGGAGCTTTACTGTTCTCTTCTGCATTTCATTAAACTGCCTCCTCTATCTGATACCCTAATTTTCTGCGAAATAACTGTGTCTCTGCTTTCTCCAGCTCCCTTCTCATCGCTCCACCGGTAACACTGACTTTTAAAAATTATTATTTTTAAGCCTCAAAAGCCTTCTCCTCGATTCCTCTTTACAGACTTTCGTTTTGGTCACTGTAAAGACTTGCAAACAAAAACTAACAACTTTGGTTCAGACATCTACTCGGCCTTCTACATCTTCTAAGAATAAAGGAGCAGTTTCCCTCTCAGGTTAGCAAGAGCCCACGTCTTGTCATTTCCCTCTAAATTCTTCAACCTCCTTTGATCAACAATAAGAGGATATTTGGCTTCATAAGATAAAGCATATAACAGAGAACATAATTTACCTTTGTGTAATATCTTTGGTAATTTTAGGATTAAAAACAAAAAGGTACAAAGAAGAATATAAATTAAGCTCTGAAAGGCTTTTTTTGGAAATAATAGGGGGAAAAAAGAAGCTACAGTCCTACATAAATAAATGAGTGACGGAGAAGTGGTTGCCGAACGCAAAGGTTGAGGTGTTCGGTGACCCGGGTTTACTGACCTATCGCGACAGGTTCTGTACGTCGTGTGTTTGCTTGGAAGAGCCCTGCCAGTCCTGCCTAACAAGCCCCCGGCGCGAATTCTCTCTTTCTCTCTCTCTCTCTCTCCCCCAGCTCTCCCTGTCTCCTAGGGCCAGGTTTCCATACTGGCTGGCGTAACATTGCATAACGATCTCAACTGCGGCGCTGGGTTTGCACAGCTGAAAATTAACACTTGAGCATTAGTGGGGCTCCGTCCTTATTAACTCCCGTAACAAGTTCAATCTGAAATCTAATTTGTATTCAAACAGATTAACGCCACCAAGCAATCCTGAACCGATGTTTAACCGTGAAACATCACCGCGTACAATAACAATTTAATGAAGTCATCTTCCCAACCACTATTTGCAAATGCAAATGGAAAAGATTGTACAGGAACACTAAACACAATCGGAATAATCAAGGTGTAGGTGCCCATCTCGGTAATCTTGGATATTCCAGAACCATCTGGTGACCCATCAGAACTCGTGCTAAACAACAGAGACCCTGCCACTGTACTACTCATCCTCCAGGAAAAGTGAACTCTGTTGGTGCTGCCGCGTATGTTTCTTTGTGCTGTGTCGACCTTGTGGCATTTGCTAATAATATTCACCGTTGCTGCCAAAGGAAAAGAAAAGTCAAGAAGAGAACAAAAGTCAATCCATCTGAAAGAACCCAACCGATGATGACGACAACGAAATGTTAAAAATACTGCGCTGCGGAACGGATCCGTGTCGCTTCCTGCAGTGCGTTCTGCGTCCGCCCGCCGTTCGCTCTCGTCCTTGCAGTACTTCGCCGCGCTCCGCCGATGGCCAACCCTTCCACGTGTATAGTGCAGCATTTGGGACCTCTTCGAGAAAACGACGACGGCTCGAAAGGAGACACCGGAACGGAATGTTTCCCATAGCTAACGAAAACCACGGTGGCGTCTGAAGGAAACTTGGAATGAGTGACAGAAAAAACTACAAACAATTCAATGACATTCAGCTTCGTATAATAAAAACACCTATTGAACATTCATCACAAAGTACAGAAAACGTTGAAGCCTCCGAGAGGCCCCTGGGCCCGGCTGAGGCCTGAGGTCAGAACTTAAAACGGTAGAGGAGAAGTAGGGCCGGGTGGGGGGAATCGAAGCAATACATTAGAAAGTTGGGGGCGATCTCTCTCGTCTTCTCGTTGACCCCTCCCCGATAAACACGCTCACACGCACACACACACGGAGCCACACACGTGCACACACGGGCCTTCCCCATCCCAAATGGAAGCGAAAAGAAACAAACCAACCAACAAAAAAAAAACCAAAACAACCGAAAACCCAAAAACAATGGAGTAAAGGCAGTGATAATCAACATGCAGTACTGTGCAAATATGTTGTCCATTGGAATCCTTAAAATCTGGGCAAAGACTTAATCTGCAGTTCAGGTGTACATGCGCTCAGTTTGATGTCCCCAAAGTGTCCCACATGGGCAGGACCTGCAGTCCACAGCTGGCTGCTAAATGCAAGTGAATCAGTTTAGCAAATTTACAACACTGATGTCGACTGTAAGAGAGGAAAATCCCAAGTACCAAACAAGTCCATCCAATGCACAGAGTACAAATTCCTTTTTTCAACAAAAAGTAGAAAAATCAAAAATACTCCCAAATGGGATACTTGATGGCACTAAGAGTTAACGTATTTCAGAGCTGTCAAAGTGGACTGAGAATCCTCCAGACTGTACAATAACGGAGAGATTTCACAGCGAAGTTTGACGCGTTCTTCCAATCTTCATTCTCAGGGTGACGATGTCAGACATACTCATTCTATGTCCTCGTTTACAGGTTCGTCTTCATAATCTCTGTCGTGGTCGAAATCTGGACTGTGGTTGGCTGTTGTCACTAAGGATAGTGGCCCTTCATTTTCATCGGGGTCTAACGGTTCTTCTTTGACATGCACGGGGTGCCTGCAAAGATGGAGACAAGGGCCATCAGCAAGGTGCTTGTTAAGCGGTTTGACGGCTCGCACGGGGTTTGGGGAGAAAGGGTCTGGGGGTTCATGCTTGGTGCGCTGGGTCTAAGAGCTCTACATCACCGGAGTCACAGAGCATTAGGGACTGGAAGGGACCTCGAAAGATCATCTAGCCCAACCCTCCTGCCAGAGCAGGAACACCTAGACCAAGTCACACTGGAACACAGAAGACCGTCAGCTTCTGAGCCAGCCACTGAAGCCTATGGCAGGCAGCCAGCGCTCAACTTGCCGGGGAAAACTCAGTGGGAGGAGCACCTCGATAGGGCTTCCGTCTCGGGATCGAGAGAAAACGCTCTCAGCTGACATATTAAGTTGATTAATACAATCTTCGGATAAATAAGCGGAATAAGCACCCGAACGGCGGTGCAGCAGTTTGTCAGCCCGCCGAGGCGGCGGAGGCTGGGCTAATCATCGCTCGCTGTGTGTGCGGCGTCTCTCGTTAACATGCAGAACCTGTGAGACAACTCTCCAGAGGACGACCCCAAGTGAGGTTCTATCATTAATCAACTTCAAGCAAACACAGCAAAGAGACACCATGATACATGCTTTAAACTCCAAATTAATGCATATTTTTACAAACTGTCAATAAGGAAAGAAAAGCCCTGCCAGGAAACACAAACAGAGAGGAAAAGGCTCGCTCAACACAACAATGTGATAAGAAAGCACAGTCCTAACGAGAATAATAACACTGTCAGCTGTAAACAAGGCAGAACATGATCCCCAGCTCACGGTGGGCACCAGGACGCACTGAGCAGATGAGATCTGCCAAATTTCTCATTACGGCAGAGCACGTGAATAACCCGCGGGGGAACGGGGCTTGGTCATTCAAGACGGGGCCGGTAACAATCGAAAGATGTTGTTCGTAAATCATATTTACAACAAACCCTACACAAACACCAATTGCCTCGGGGGGCAGGCTTTTTCTTTATGTTTTCTTTTCTTTTTGGGGTTCGTCAGCTTTTGAAATGTAAAGCAGCCCTGCGAGTCAATAGCGTCTTGTTGGTGGGACTTTACAGGAAAGTCGGGCTGTATTGACGTTACCGAGCCTTAATAATGCGCCGCCGCAACGCAGACCCTGTTTGCTTCCTAAATAATTGATGGTGTAGGCAATCCCTTAAAATAAAGTGTTAATGAGTTCAAGTCCCACTCTGTCTCTCATTGAGTTGATATCCACCTCCAAGAGGGTTTTTTTTCCCTCCCCTCCATAAGGGCTGATTTAACTCTTTCAGGCAGCCTACGTGAAAACGTACTCCGAAGCGCAAACCTTCGCGGAAAGAAGTTCTCAAAGCAAAGCTGCGCGTGGAGAGGAAAGGAACGATGAAAAACAGCCGTGCTGGATGTTTTGTGAGGACACAAACAGCGATACTGGTAACTATAACGTAGCTTCACAGCATCACAGAGCATCAGGGATCGGAAGGGACCTTGAAAGATCATGGGCAACAAGAATAAGCCGTCAAACATGGGAAATGGATTTGGTTTCCTCGTTCTAGCCAGCGGTAAGCCCGACTTGGGTGAAGCAGCTGGACCCTCACACGGTGTGCAAAGCCGTGCCGCACCCCGCGATGTATTTTGGCTTGTGTCTGGATCATAGAATCACAGAATCACAGAATCATTAGGGATTGGAAGGGACCTCCAAAGAACATCTAGTCCAACCCCCCTGCCACAGCAGGATCACCTAGACATCCCCCTGTCACATCAGGATCACCTAGGCATCCCCCTGCCACAGCAGGATCCCCTAGACGCCCCCCGAGGTAATTTGTGTTCATGTAGGGTTTGTTGTAAATATATATCCCTAGTTTAGGAAGCACCTAACTTGCTGACTGCAGACGTTTCTAATGTGAGCTGTGAACGCCTTTCAAGTGCCCGCGTACTTCAGCTTCTTGAGTTGTAAGTGCTAGATCAATACCTAAGCATTAACTGCACCTTCCAACCCATCCAACAAAGGAGAAGTGATGCAGCACCCACGCGCATGCACCTTTTCCCTTCAAGCTCACTTGTCCCCGAGAGCAAAGAGGTTCCTCTGCGTGTCACAGAACCACAGAACATCAGGGATTGGAAGGGACCTGAAAGATCATCTGGTCTAATGCCCCCTCCGCAGCAGGATCACCTGGATCCAGTCGCACACGAGCATGGCCAGGCACTTTTCCCAAAGATCCCGAGGAGAGAGACAATTACGCAATTTTGGGCTAATTACTGGAAAAGGAGGGGTTAAAGAAAACTACTGGGAGGGGGTAAGTAAAGCATCTGAAGGTCAGCATCAGCTTGGGCACACAACACGTCTCACGAGCGGATGCCCATCTCAGAGGCGTGTGCGCACTAACCGTCCCAGCAGCTTGTGACCCGACCCAACACGAAACCGTTCCGATTATCTGCGACTAGAAGAACTGATATTATGAACAGGCTGTGGGGCCCCTCACTTGGGAGAAGATATGAAATGAAAAACAGAAGTCAAAAAAAAAGGGGGGGGGGGAGAAGAGCAGCTCCACATAGAGACTGATAAAGCACGTGCTGCTCGGCCCTGATGGCAATGATCCTTTTTACTGCTGGTTTAATTTAAAAGTCTTGCTTGTTGGCCTTCTGGTTTTGATGCTGCTGCTGGGCTTCTTTTTTCTCTAGAAAGCATGAGTTTTGAAAATGCAGATGGGAGATTTTCAAAGGAGAGATGAGAACACGTGGAGCAGCGGTGGTCACGAGCAGTTCTCCAAAGGCTGCTCAGGAGCTGCGTCTCGGTGCCCCAGCATGCCCTAACCCCTCGCGCTCGGCCAGAGGACAGAGGTGAACGGGTGCCAGTAAATCAGACAACTACCCTCTGGCCTCACAGCCACCCAAAGTGCTGTGAAAGCTCCTTTGGAGATCCTTGACCCCTTCCAAAGCGAACTCTGCCCCGCTCCTGGTGCTGCTATGAAAGCAGGTGAAACCAGGTGTTTCTCATCGAGATCTTCGCTGAGGTTTGCTGTGGCTCCCAGAAGTCAAAAAACCTGAACTGGAGGAGCGAAAAGCAAAGCAAATGCCAGGGTATGAAAAGGGCTGCTTGACCCCTAGCAAGACAAAGCCAGAGAGGGCCACAAAGCCATGGGGGGGCACGGCCACGCCGGCCAACTCCAAACAGCAGACAGAGAGCTTCGAAAAAAACCTCCATCCCCCAAACTGGGAGGGTTATCACAATCCCCCCACCCCAGGAGAGATCTGCATGGTAAACAACAACAAGAAAACTCAGCCCCTTGTGTACTCTGTCAGTTGTAACTGCACCGTGGTGTGCGAGGAGCAAAGCTCACCGAGTCCCTGATCTGAGTCAACCCCCTCAGAGCAACCGGGATAAACGAGCTCAGAGAAGCTGAAACAAGCCCACAGCAGCACAGGGAGTCTCCCATCTTTCAAGGAAGTCCCCATCTCTATTTACTGCCTCACTGAAACCCCAAACTGGGGAAGGAAAACTTCCTTCAGAGACTAAAGAATTCAGCCTCTTGAATGACAGAGAAGGTAAAAGCGGGGCCAGGCACAGAGAGGAAAAAAAAAACCCACAAAAAAAGGATGGGGGTGAATTACACAAAAAAGGAGGTTTCCCTTTCTGCTTTCAGAGCAGCAGAATTTCAGCAGCTTCCTTTCAAGTGGATGCCCAAGACCCCAGAAGGGGTTAACAATAAATAACCTTGCTGAACACAGATTCCCCTGCTTTTCACATCTGAGTAATTCTTTTGTTTGTCCACTCTGGGAACAGAGGAGTTTTTAATAAAGCTGACTGTTGTTTAAAGCCACCGAGTTCTGGTGGTGCACACAGCATGGAGCAGTTTGCTTTGTGGCTACCTTTGGAGCATATCAGGATGAAAGTGTTATGTCCCCAAGCTGTAATTATGCGACTACTTTCTAGTGTTTCAAAAGGAGAGAGAGAGAGAGAGAGAGAAGGAGAAGAAAAAACCCCAACAAAACCCCAACCCACCTCACCCCAGCTGTGGCTCAATGTGTCATAAAAAGGAAACGAACGAGCGGTAGTAAGACGTGAACTAAAGCGTCAGACCTCTTAGCTGTCATGTTAACAAGGTCTTTTCAATCCCCCAATAAAGTTTAAAGCTTGATTTATTCTAATAAGCTGAAATTGTTTAAAAAACAATTTGCATTGTGACAGGGAAATCTGTTCTGAGAGAAGGAAAGACCGACCCTGAGAGCGTCGTTCGCGGCTGGCTCATGGAAAATGAGAGGCTGAGCGGCGTCTGGGAACGTGCTGTTGCCTCTTAATTGTGTTTAGTAAACAGGGCAAATCCCACAACGTGGGACTGGTGCTGTGGGTTGAGGTCCCTACGAACTCCTTAGGAACGCCGCTGCAACGGGGAAGCTCGGAGGCTGGTACTGGAACATCAGCCGGCCACATCTGACTCGAGCGAGAGAGAACCGCTCGGCAGAGAACACACACATTATCAATTCTGAGAAAATGAAAACACTCAGGAAACAATCATTTCCATATTACAACAGAAAATTGGATTTTCTGGTGAATAATGAAAATGAGGTGGCCCTCCCCCCCGACCTCCTCTCTCTCCGGTGTTTGTTCCGTGCCCCTCACCTTGGTATCAATGTGCTAAGAGATGATTATTAAGTGCAACAAAGGCCACGGCTACGCGCAGCTCTGCAAGGTGTCCTAGCCTGTTTCAACTCGGTTACGTTCTCCCTCCTTGCAGCCCCTTCAAAGCCGAGGAAACCTTAGGTGAAAGGAGAAGTGCACGAACCACACTAGCCTTGAACTCGCGAGACAATAATTACTCGGATTAAGGCAGCATCATAAACGTTCAGCCCTGTCTGTTGGGCCAGCACAAGCCCCTGGGACAAGTCCTGCTGCTGGAGAAAAGCCACGTCGCTCCACTCCTCCCTCCTTCACGCCGGCCCTACGTGGTCACGGGCGAGAGGATAACGAATTGTGACTAAAACTGCCTCGAGACGAATGCGTCTGTGGGAGACGGAAAGTGTGTCAAGCGACGCTGCGTCGGGGAGAGATAATTAATACCGCACAAACAATCGCTGCGAAAGCCAAACACGGTACTTGAATGGTTTGAAGTAAATGGTGAAAGACAATGTTTAAATTAATTATTAATTAAAAACGAATGTTGCCATCTTTAAAGGGTTTTTCCAAACCCCCCCCCCTTAGTTCTTTCAAAGCGCTCTGCGCGCTGATTGAAAACGCTGCGATATCAAAGTATCCGGAGCTTCGGATTCCTTCGTGCCGCCGCCCCCACTCCCCTCTGACAACACATTATGCAGGTGGGAAACTTTTTTGCCATTAAATGCTAATTAGTTTCACAACTAATTACTACTGTGGTGTTAGGTTAATGCTTTTTTTCTACTTTTTGATTTAGACTTTTGTAAATCCCTTATTCGAATCGCTTTGAAGTGAGAGACGACAAATTAGGTCTCTCTCTAATGCGCAACGTGAGCCGCGGCAAGCTGGCCCGGGGTTCCTCAGCCCGACTGCAGGAGCGGCCAGAAGAAAGGCCAGCGTGGCCCTGGCACAAAGGGCACCCGCACAGGTAACCCACCACTCCACCAGGTGTTCAGAGATCTCAGAGTCTTAGAAATTCCAGCTTCCTCTGTGTAACTTGAGGGGAGGGGGGAGTTAATAGCTTTGCAAAGTCACTCCGTCACCCCATAAAGGCCGAACACACCCACTGGGGCAGCAGCAGCAGCACACCCTTCCTGCCTTGCCCTTTCCTGTGCCAGCGCGCTGCCCGGGTGCCGCTCACGTTGAGCGGGGCCCGCGGTCCCCCATTACTTCATGGGGTTATATATGGACTCATTATTCTGCCGTCTGTTGCTGCAACGCTCCTATTAATTTTCCTTTTGATATTTTAAGAGCAATCTATAAATCACACAGACCTTCACGTGTGCCATCGGGAACGCTTAGCGGGACCGCTGTGCCACGAGTGAGGTTTCTTTCTGGCCCACCACACGAGCCTGTGCCCCTGCTCTGCCTCACTGGCTGTTCTTATCTCATGGACCAAAGGAGAGAGAAACTTTTCTCCTCCATGAAATGCAGCTGCCCGTGAGGATTCGCACAGTTTCAAGAAGAGAACTACGAACAAGTCAACAATTTATAGCCCTGGGTGCTGGGGTTGGGCTGAGCTGATTGGTTTTATGTGGAGATCGGTACTTTTATGTTGACATCAGCTAAGCCTGTCCTCAGGTGGAGATGTGAACCAATGGGACAGAACCAGAGGGAAGGGTGTCAAGCTTCAACAAGACATCAGGAAGAACTTCTTCACGGAAAGAGTGGCCAGGCACTGGAATGGGCTGTCCAGGGTGGTGGTTGAGTCACCACCTCTGGATGTGTTTAAAAGTCGCTTCGATGTAGCACTGGGAGATCTGGTTTAGGGGTGAACTCATGGAGTAGGGTAAGTCTCCTTCACTGGAGATGTTTAAAACCTGCCTAGATGTCTTCCTGTGCAACTTGGTCTAAGCAATCTTGGTCTAAGATGATCTTCCAAGGTCCCTTCCAATCCCTAATGATTCTATGATTCTACGTCGCTTTGACGTAGTGTTGGGGGATCTGGTTTAGGGGTGAACTCATAGAGTAGGGTTGATGGTCAACCAAAGATCCCAAGGGTCTTTTCGAACCAGAATGATTCTGTGCTTGCTGCTCCATCCACCAAGCTCAGGAACCAAGCACAAACATCTCCAGCACCACATCTTGAGCAGCCAGTAAGCCCACACCCAGCCCCGCGCTCACACCCCTGGTACTTACATCGCTTGCATAGGAGAACGTCCCGGACTACTGTCACTCCCGTTACTGTTCGTATGCTCCATTGCACCGTTGAGCTCTTCCCTCATCGCGTTGGCTAAGTTGCCCAGAGTGGGGTTTCCCATGGAAGCAGTAGTGTATAGAGGTATACTGTTCTCAGCCATTGAAGCCTGCCAAGGACACAAACAAATACATGGAGAGCCAGGACTGGCTGGTTTTTACACGCTGGCACAACACACTCCCTTACTCCAACAGGTTCTCTGCCTTTAGACTAACTGCAACTGCTTTTGAAATCAAAATGTTGTTCTTTCTGATAGGTATTACCCTTGTTCCACCAAGGGAAACTTAACATCACTTGCAGCTGGGTTTAAGCACTCGGGGCTGCAGTGGCTTGTGAGCGGTCGGAGCTTTCCTTTCCCTACCGGGAATCACATCCCCCTGGAAAAAAATAAAACATCCTTTTCCTATTTTCATTTTGCAAAATTATGTTTGGGGCTTTTGGAGGGGGTTTTTGGGGTGGCTTAGGTTTGTTTATAATGAAAAAAGATTGGAAGCTGTTCAGCTGGTAACTCCTTCCTAGCAGCGCAAAGGGACACCGAGCAGGAGGGTTTCGCTCGTGACGCAAGCGTGACGCAGCCGTGAGCACTACAGGGATGACTCCGAGCTGCACTGATCTGTCTGAGAGCTGAAAGTTTTTAAGTCTCAGCTCTCACAGATCTGACCTTTCTTTTTGCCATTTTCCCCTTGTTCTGAAGAAAAAACCCCGCGGAGGCACACTGGAGTTAACTTTCTAAGTGGAAATCTTTGCAGGAAGAGAATGAACTGCTAAATATTTTCCTTCTGATTCCCACCGTTCTGCCTGCTAATATTTACTATGTGTCAGCATTAGCTCATGTTGACGGCAGGGTCCCGTGCCCGGTGTGGCGGCACTGGGAGCACAGAAGCCCTGGGCCCCGGAGGAGCCCAGCGCTTGGCGGGGATGGGAATGGGATGCTGGGGTGGGAATGGGATGCTGGGCTTTCCAAGGCTGCAGCGCCCAGGGACTCAAAGGACATTTAACCATTCCATCCGTCCCAGACGGATCCCGCTGAGCCCGTCCGCAGCTCTCTGAGCCGCGTCAGCACCAGAGAGCCACAGACGCTGGCTCGGCACAGCCCGACCTGCTCTGCGGGGAGGTCAGCGGCTGCGGCGGCAGAGCCAAACACTCCGTCGGGCTTCGGGTCTGCATGATGCAAACCCTGCCCGTGGGAGGGGAATTCATGCAAACGTACTCCCCACTGAACGCTCTCGTCTGCTCAGATTTTGTGGGACAAAACTCTTTGCTTGTTGCCATCCGAGCCGGCAGAGCTGTTCCCAGGCAAACACAGTGGGGTGGGAGGGGATGGGAACGGGAAGGGGGGTTATGACCAGTCCTGACTGTAGCATCTTCAGGAGCGTGGCCCCTTTCATTCTTCTTCACACTGACCTCTCCATGTGCAGCCCTATGTGTCACATGCGATTACAAAAGCTATTCTAACGGGAAGGATTATTTTTATCTTCTCGATTCAACGACCGGCAAACTCGCTGTGATTAGGGGATGCAAAGAATGGTTCACATTTCCTGCACTTGGCAAAATAATGACTCGAGTTCTTCACCCCCAGTGATAACTTGTAATTGCAGTAAAGCAATTTACTGGGGGAGAGGTGGGACATGAGGAGGATCCGCTAGGAAGATAAAAAGGGGGGGGGGCTTTGGGACACCCACTGGGAGAAGAGGTCACTGGTGAGAGGTGAAGTCCCTGCGACTTCCACACACAGAGTGGGGAAAGAACGGCTGCTTATCCCTGGCTGTGGTGGAGAACAGGTGTAGGAGACATCAGAGGGGTCTGGGTGAAGGAGAGGGGCGGCTCTGCCTTCGCATGGGAGAAAACTGTAGCCTGGCATCCCAGGGGCAGACAGCACACCACGGTCTGTCGAGAGGTATGCTGAGCTCACAGGGACTAGCAAAGAGCTGGGCTGTGCAGATGCCCAGAGAGCCAGGGGAACTGCTGTTAATTATTAATTAGACTGATCACAGGCACTGGCAGGTCGTAAAGCAGCCTCGTGTCCTCGGAGGAAGTTTGTTGCCAAAGCAAGGTCCGAGCTGCCCTTGTGGCACCGGTCACACTCACGGCTTTGCCCAATCGCCCTGTATAGCACCCACTCAATTTTGCCCCAAAATTCCACCGAGGGTGGAGAGGAGCAAGGTACCTGCAGGTGTATTTTCAACCTAAACGAGGACCTTTCCCAGTGCAGCCAGTACTGCTGAGCCCCATTTATTTCATGGGCCACGTAAGTGGTAGCAGCTCTAGCCCAGGCTCTTCTCTCCATCAGCTCGGTCCACACGAGGCTACAGGGATGCACCAGAACGTGCCACTCGCAGGCCAAGTGGGAAATGGAGGCTACCACTGAAGGCAAGAGTGGATGGAGATGACGACAGCGACACGTGCTCCGGCAATAAAACACGAACAGTTCCGTATGATAAGCATATTAATTGAAATTAGTCACATAGCTAACAATGTGAAGAAATGCAGGATCATTTCGTTTTTGCCTTTCAGCCTCATGAATGTAAAATGTGCTTGTAATCTTAATACTATTCAAGAGACAAAGCAGCCTTTAAAATCACACTTCACAAGACTCAGGGGAAAATAAGTTACTAATGAATGGTATTTACAGTTGCTTCGTTTAAACATGCTCCCCTTTGCTTTACAGACCTCACTGTATCGACTCGAGTAATTAGCAGGAAAGTGGAAGACTCCTCCGCTCCTAACAGTCGGTTTCTTGGTTCTGAGGAATCTGCTAACTCTTCCACAAAACACGGCAGCCCAAGAGAAGATCCGTGGCCACCAGGGAACTTCTGGAGAAGTGACCTTCCACAAACACCCGGGGAGCAACCCGAGCACGATGCTGCCTCCCAGGTTGATTCACGCCGCATGGATCAGGCTCGAAGCCCCTCATCGCTGCACATTCAGGGCGTTTGGATCTCTGGTTCACGCAGCAAACCCTGACTCTAGCTGGGATGTTCAAGACAGAGTCAGGAATGTGCAGAGAAGGGGCCGGGGGGGAAAGGCCAACCTGCTCCGCAGCGCAGCAAAAAAGGGCTGGAGATGCTCACACTTTGGGCTGCAAGTTATTAACAGTGCAGCAACTCCCCGTGCATTTTCTACACCGTGGAAGAAAACCCCCCTGAATCCTAGTCTTAAACCAATAAAGATGCTCTCTTTTTCTGTTTGTTTTCTATAGGAATCGCGCCATTTCTTTTTTTACCAACAATAGGAAGAGAGGCAAAAATAGCCCTTAAAAGAAAAGGGGAGGAAAAAACCCGATCTGCTTTCTCTTTAAACCCACGAACAATAGAAGGTCACGTGCCGCAGTATCCTATCATTCAGCACATTAATAGCTGTGCTGGAGTAATTACACTTGTGGTATTTTTGCCTCAAGTGAAATTCTGAAATAAGAGGATGGAAATTATGATACTGCTGATAAATATTAATAAGTGAACTTTTAATTTTTTTGCCACAATATTCAAAATGCTAAGCATCTAGCTAATGCTGAAGCAGCCTGATATGTGTTTGCCTCCAGGGACTATGATGCTTTATGCACTTAAGAAAAAAGTTTAACGGAATTAAAATTTAATATCTAATTAGAGCAAGGCTAATATATTTTGAAATGAGTGGGGAAGACACACGCCTCTGTTGCATATTTGCTACAGTCATTAATCTTACCTGTAAAGCAGCATTGAGAGGTGTGCAGTAGGTGTGGCTGGTCTGTATGTTTTTAATAAGAGAAGGGTTACTGCATAAGAAAAACATAAAAAGGAGAGTTAAATGCAACCAACTTCTGTGCAAGCACTTCAAGCTTCCTCCCACACCAGAAACCTAGAGCTGGGACTGGTTTTTTCCACACACGTTCCCTTTTTCATTCCCAATTTAAGGAAAATAATCTCTGAGTTTTAGGTTTCTCATATTTGCCTCTGCTAAATTAGGAACATCATTATCTCTCAACATTACCTCGCCATGTGTTCTACTACCCTGCGTTAGTGGCACATCTTGGCATCTCTGCTCATGTTAGCTGTGTTCAGGAGAAAGTCTCCCATGTGTGGCGTGTCTGGGAGCCAGCTACCATGTAAAGGTCCATCGTGAAGGAGGCTATGATCGAAAGCATCACGGGACATTTTAAAGGCTACTTCAAGTAAACGATCATCCAAGTCCCTGGCGGTGGGGGACTGGGACGAGAGAGAGAGGATTCGGGTCGCCGCCGCCCTGAAGGGTTTGGGGTTTGCGGGCGTGGAGGCACGGCGACAGCGGTGGCACGGACTGCGCGGAACAGCCCGCTGCCCTAAAGGCCGTTTTAATAAAAAACACTCTGGAGTGGTATTTTGGACCCTTATTTTAGTCATCTGAAGTTTACATAAGGGGATGGATTTGAGGAAAATGAATGCCGAGCGTATCAGCGCTGTCTTTAATGGGCATCTAAATACCACCAGAGGGGACAATAAAGACCAAAAAATAATAGACTAAAATAATGGATATAAACCAGATAAAAAGTGCCAATGCAAATTAAAAAAAAACCACCTCCAAAGTTTTAGCAGTTATTTAGCCTTTCTCCTTTTTTTTTGTTTCATGTAGGAGTAAAATCATGGCTGAGGAGAGTCTTAAACTCAGCCCCTCCCACAGGGACCAGCAAGGATCAGTCGTCCTGGAGAGATGGCCTTCAAGTAAAGGTCAAAGAAAATTGCTTTGGGAACCCCAGGAATATTTGTGAGTGGTTGCGGTAGACACAGGGTGGCCTGTTGATTATAATCTTTACAGCTGGTCTCGCTGCACTTTCAAACTTTCCCAAGTTAATTCAGCGTTATGAGCACCTCACTCGGCTGCTGATTAAGAGTTGCAAATGAAAAACAAAGGAAAATATTAGAATTAAAAACTTAGCTGGAGCCTTTCCTGGCACAAATGCGTCTTCCTCTCAGGTCTACGGCAGCCTAGCAGCGCTAGCTGGGGTAACTACTGGCGTCTACGTTGCTCTTGAAACAAACACTCTAAGGTGTCAGCGTTGAGCTACTGCTACAGGCGTTTGGATTATCAGAGTAGGACACACAAAATACACGGAACGACCAAAAACTTAGCTTCTTTAGCAGCAGAGGTGATGTCGCTACTTCGTGAAATGCAAGTCTACATGAGATGGGTAAATCATGCAAAGCAAAGCAACAGCAGAAAAAAAAATTAAAGCAAGTAAAAGCTCTTACTGTGCAACAAGCTCGCCAAAGTTTTCATCAGGGCAGTATTTTCGAGGACGGCCTCGTTGAATATGACGGCCACGTTTAAACTCTTCATCATCAACAGTCCAAAAGGACCCAAACTCATCCTCTACTCTGATAAAGCACTTATGCAGTGAGAGGTTGGTGCGAATGGCACCCTGGGACAAGAGCAGCAGCAAAGGAGATGAAGTGGAAACAAAGGGACACGGGATCGGGGACAGAACAGACATCAAATACAGGGAAAAGGAAAAAGAAAATAAAATGCAATAAGCATAAGCAAATGGTTTGTGAGGGTTAATATGCATTGCCACCTAAAAGCTACTAGCATGTGATGCAACAAACACCAAGCAAGCAGGGTCAGGGTACTGGTGGGCATACAAACAGTAGTGATGAGATGTTTGTCTTGGTTTCCCTTAACTGAAACAATGCGAAACCACCTGTGGTTGGTCTAGCACCAGCTAGCAGCCAAAAGCCTCTACGTTAAACTGTAAGCATGATCCAAGCTAGGCTAAGAAGTTCAAACATGGTGGACATACCCACTGATCTTTTGTGGCCTTCGTTTTTGGAACTCTAGTTCATCCACTGTCCATACTGCCCCTTTAACGTTTTCTACTCGCACAAAACACTTGTGAAGACTAAGATTATGACGCACTGCATTCTGCAGCAAGTATAAAAGAGAAAACATTCAAAAACTTTCTATGAGAAAATGCTCATCATTGTCCAAGAACAGCAGCACAGTCAGCTTGACAGCCCTCATTTTAGCAACGTTAACGCCCCTTGCCCTCCCCGCACCCGCTCGCTCTTGACATCTCAGTTTTGCAAAGACAAAACAAATATAAAAGCTTAAACCCAAGATTAGACATTCGAGTTTCTCTTATCAATTCCCCCCAGCCCGAGTGCGGACAGCCCGTCATTTCAAGCATGCGAGGTTGTATAATACAGCACGTTTCACAGAGAACACAAGCGGGACATTGCTTAGACACTTTCAAAACAAATACACACGCTCTGCAAAGAGAAACTTCTCCTCTCCTGGAAAAGAAAGCAGTTAGTGAGAACAGAAAGGATTTCACGTGAGTCCAGACGGCTCAATTTAGCAGCGAGGCACCAGAGCCCGTGTTTCTCACAGCTGGGCTAATGTGAATCAGGTGGTGAGAACCTCCATCCACACCCATGGCGTGGACCTGGGGCTCGGCGGCACCCCACCGGCCAGCCCAGCACCGACTCCTGTCTCCATGGCTTGCTCTTATATGGAAGTTGGCTCCTATTTCTGGCAGACTACTGTACTGACTGATCTGAGCCTCTGCCAAGTGAAAACATGAGGAGGGCTCTCCGAAACAAAGTGATAATATCCCCACAGCTCATCACCCAGAGGGACCCGCACTCGTGGCATCCGATGCTCAGATTCCTCTCTGCAGCTTGGTGCTGGGTGAGGACGAGCCAGGCCAAGCCCTCCAGTGTGCTCAGACCTCTGAAGCAAGGCACAGACACCTCACTGTGCCACAACAAGCTGCCCCTGCTCCCTCTGAAACAGTGCTGAGAGCCCTCCTATTCCTCAAATGGGGTGCCATGCTCCTTCCCCACTTACCCGAGCGAGCATCCTACTACAAAGCCACTGGGACGGGCGCCGGGGCTCGTCCCCAGCACCACCGAGAGGGGCTTGGTAAAGAGGGAAAACAGGAGAAGCCATTTGCTGAAAATATGCAGGCGAACAAACTCCATCCATCATCACTGGCACCATTGATTCAGTCAATCTGGTTGACTCGTTAGCAGGCACAATGCCAGCCAAACACATGGCCTGGGTCTAGGCAACCAAGAGCCTACAGTTTTTCCTTCCTTCCTCACTGTCTTAAGTCTTTTTTTTTTTAATGAACATGGGGTCTGGATGGTGAACGGGAGCTCTAATCATGAATGTCTAAATCACTGTGCAAACAAAGGGCACAGCACAGTGCATTTGTCATGTAAATGAAGAGGCAGCCCTGTGTGTGCCTGGGAAGGGAAGGCTTTGGGAGTCTTCTGCTGCTGCTCCGCTTCTGCGCGATCACAAGTGCAGTCCCCACACTTCTCTCCCTGCCACAGGGCTCAACTGCCTTTGCTTGGCAGATGCCTGGGTGCAAACGCATCTCCTCCCCCGGCTGCAGGTGCCCACTTTGGCTTTCCCACACTTGTGAACGGGTGGAAAAACAAACCCTGGATGGGTTTTTTCCTCTCGGGAAGGCAGACACCTAGTAAAAAGTCAACCTGTCCATCAGCACTGCTCACTCCTGCCCTTAACTTTCTTCTGCTCTTATTTTTTAATGATTTTTCTTTTTCTCCCTCCCTCCCTCTCACCTTTCCCAGATTTCAGTACTTTTGGCAAAACCCCTGATTTTGAGGTGGAGGAAAAACACGCCAAGGCCCCACACACCTTACAGGCTGAAACGAGCCAGCTCAGCACGGGCTGGTGGGTGCCGCACCGGCACGACCCGACACAGGGCTGCTGGCCCACATCTGGGTAACTCAGGCAGTTTCCTGTGAAAATGGGAACCCTGTCAAGTCTGGAGCAAAACGTAAGAATAATAACACCGCTTCCCCCAGTGAAAGCTGAGCCTGTGGAGTTCACAGAGCAGTTGATCAAACACGCAGAGCAAAGCTCAGTGAAGGGGGTCCTTTGAGTTTGTAAACAGCCTCCAAATACAAGGGCTTGGGTTTGTGTTGCTCTTTACAGAAATTCAGGGCTGGGGAGATGCTTTTCAGCCTGTCCTTGCTCTCCCGAGGCCAACATGCAAGGGATGGTTAGTTCTGCTGGGTCAGACACCTTCCAATTGACAAGCTGAGCCCAAGCTGCCCAGGAAGTGTTGCCCTCACTTTCTGTTTTTCACTTACTGGGAACACTTACTGAAGGAATTCACAGCAGGAAACGATTGGTTTTGTTTCCTCTGCCCCTGGATACTTGCTACCTTAAGAGCTTTATTCAAACAATACCCCAGCGTTTGGGAGCCACACCTGCACAGCCTGCGCCTCACGGCTGCGCCTCAGTGCCAGCAAATTACTCCAAAAAATCAAAGCAAACAGTCGTTGCCTCTGACCTGTCAGAACCAGTTCACAGCGCTCCCCCAGCAATCAGCTTAACAGAAAAATTAGGAGCTATTATTGCAAGATTATATATTTACCTTGTTAAAAATATTTGTATGCAAGCCACTTTCGCAGAAAAATTACCCTGAATGTCGCAAATGAAAGGGTTTGTTATTTTAATAACTGCTCAGCCTCTGCTGTTCTGCATTTTGGGGAAGAGGTTCCTTTTTCTTTTGAAGGTCTTTATTCCTGCACTCCTTGGCGGTTTTGAAAGCGGGCGCAGGGAAGCCTGCCCACACCGAACCCTGACCCTAAACTTGGGGCACACTGACCCGAACGCCCCCTAAGCATTGGCTGAAGGTGAGCACAAAGCAGCACATAAATATTCAAATTATTCTGATTCTGCAATTAGCCCCTTGTGCTCGTTCTGCGCCCCGTGGGCTTCCCGTCATGCCAATCCAGCGCTGTGGTTTCATCCCTGCTGTTCCTGAAGGCTGGCATAAATCTGAGCAGGCTTCAGCACAAAAACCTGCATTTCTCTAAGCAGTTTCCCATTTTGCTGGTACTGGTAGAACTTGGGGTGCAGCTTTCTTCCCCTCTTAACTGCAGCTGGACCTGGCAAACCTGCACCAGGTCAAGGTGTCCTGAAGGGGTATCTGCCTCCCTGAGACACACCCTGCCCTTCTGCAAGCCCAAGGGTCTGCAGCTCAGCCTCCCTCCTCCTCTTCCTCCTCCTGCTAGAAGGATGCTCTAAGTGCACATGGCCTCTGGGACTGGATTTTATGTGATGCACAAAGCTAATTCCTAAAAACAGCCTCGCAGGAGACACGGCCAGGGCTGCCTGCTGCCTTCTTCCGCTCCTCCCTCCACTGCCCTTCCCTTCGCTGCTGGAATTAAATGGGATTTCTACTTTCTTTAGCACCCACACCTGCAGCTGCTGAAAGTCCTACTGGAACCAGCCCAGCGGCAGAAGACAGGCAGGACTAAAAGGTCCTTAAATCAGGGAAAGTTAATTTCCTTTCTGGATAGTAAGGAAGCTGCAAACTGAAACGCCGCTCATGTTTTCCAACTGCAGTGCAGACGCAAGGCAGCAACCAGAGACTTATTCTGAACCTAAAAGCTTTAGACCAGGGTTGAAAAAGGAATAAAACTGTGCTGGGATCGGAATGAAAAGGAAAATGTGCTCCTAAAACCCAAGTTAACTTCCAGTGACCGCTGTTAGCAGCATCCTCCGAAGGAATTAATCCTAAACGCGGGCTGACGCAGGAAACACGGAAAGAGCTGCTGAAACGGCATGTGTGGGACACATTCATTCTACCTGGTCATTTGAAGTCGTTTGAGAGCAACAGAGCTGCCTCCATTAAGAGAGGCTCCAAGTACCAGAGGTGCAATTTTTACAGCGATACAGGATCCTGTTATTATTATTCATTCATTTGTAATTGCACAGGCTTCAGAAGCCAGTGTGGGCTATTGTAAGGCTATGCGCAAGGAAAGGAGCGGCCCCCCAAAATGAAGTCCCCAGACCTCTTATCTAACAATATGAGCTGGTTATGGTAGGGGAGTAAAGAGCCAAATAACAGGTTTATTTCTGCTCAACACATTCCTTACGGTGGGGCTTGCTTCTTGCATATTAGGTTCAATAAGCTTCTGCTGTGTGATCAGAAAGAAAAGAAGAGGAAATTTATAACAGAGCTGTAGTTAAGAGTCAACTGATGGAGGGAAGACATCCACTGATCTATAGATCCTGGGGAAAAAGAAGCGGTCATTGCGACTCCAGGCTGCATCACTAAGAAGACAAACCGTAGATCTTCTACTGACACAATAGCTTCACCTCTTTTTTTTCCTCTTCCCCTCTAATACGTTCCAGCTGACGGGCTTGAGTTTCACTGCTAGCAGCAACCACGCAGAGGAACTCGTGGCATAATCACAGAACATAAAAAGCCAATAATGGGGATTCAATTAGTGGTTTTCAAAGGCAGAAGAATTTTTCTGCCAAATATCAAATCGTCCCCGCAGATAAGGCACCCAGCGCGCGTCAGGGCTGCCGATCTGAGTTCTCACGTTGCCACAATTCGTTGTGTCATCGGCAGCGTCTACCCTGCATGTGTGTCAGACAGCAAAGGCGCACGAGGCGCGGGTGGGCCGAGGCTCTTACCTTCCACGTCGCCGCGTTGCGCCGGAAGTAAGCGAACATTCGCGTGAACCAGTTGTAGATTTCATTTAGTGTTAGCTGTTTTTCTGGAGACTCGAGGATGGCCTTGTGAAGCAAAGCGATCGCGAGATCGGTTAGGGGCAAAATACACTCAAACCAACACCGAAAGAAAAGAGAAGGAAGGAAGGAAGAGAAAAGGGAAAGGGATACGGAGCAAAACATCGAAAGGAGGGCTTCACAACACGAACTAAGATTAATGGCTGCATTTAACAGTTCAATGGCAAAATTCAAAATGGAATTATCTAATTGTTTTGAGTTTTTATTTCTGTTTCCTTACAGAAATATTAATTTATTAGTCATTCATAAAGCAGAATCAAAGAGAAATGCAAAACATTTCACTAGCTGATTAAAGCTCAGTAATTATTTAGAGCTCAGATTAATTCTAGGGATCAGAGATTACTGTAGCTTGTGATAATTGACTTGCCATCTTTAAACAGGCTCATTTTCACTGTTGTGTGAAATGAATTTCCTAATAATCACATCGTATTGTAATACTTAATCAAAAGCAATTATGTTATATATTGCAGTTCTAAAAACCCTTATAGTAAAGGTTTGAGCATTTGAGCACGCTTACACAGCAAAGGTTTGAAAATCTATTTAATCCAGAGTGGGCGCATATAGGGAGAGAGGGGCATTTTTCCCCCCTTTTTCCTAATCCGAACGCGTGCGGTTTGGCTTTCCTTACCTGTCTGATTAAGGATGCGTACGTGAACGGTGGTCTGACTTCTGCGTTCTTATAAAATTCTTGGTTCTGGGCAATATCTGCTAAATAAGAGCAGTTGTTCTGTCATCACCCACAGCCCGCTGTCACCAGGCTGTGGGCAACGGCAAGCGGCCCCACCGAACGGGGCCGCGCCACCAGAACCCCTTTACCTGAAGAAATGTGGACGTTGTATTTATCCGAGTACCGCCTCCGGATGGGGCCGACGTTGTGCATGCTCGTGGTAGTGATGACCGACGGTCCCTGCGTGACGGGAGTGATGGGCGCAGTCGGGGTGGTGGGAGTATGAGGTAAGCTCTGCGGAGACGCCTCGGATGCAGTCTTGGAAAGCGTGACGCTCGATACCAGATTCAGCTGCGGAGAGAAGGACGAGGATTTGGTTCCCAACAGCATTCCCGGCTAATTAAGGGCTGCAGAGAAAATTCTCGATAGCGGAGTCCTCCTCCGTTCGACGCGCGCAGCCCGGGAGCCTGCTGCAGCACAAAGTGCTGCTGTAACATCTACATTAGGAGCCAGCGAAAGGAAATCAACATCTACACTTCCATCAGGTTTTAAAAAAGAGTAACGTCGCCTGCTGCAAGAACATGGTGGCACTTTTGATCTGAACCTTAAACCAAGATCCCACACAGCACATGAGCACTTTAATATTTCATTCTAGTTCCATTGTTTCACAATCACAACCCCACGCATCACTCATTTCCATGCTATCGTTATGCATGGCTTCTGATCAGTCTTCTTGGGTATTTCATTGGAGGCATCAGGCTTAAAATAAAAGGCTGGACCTTCCTAGGGATGTACTAGGGAGAAACACAATCTCTCCGTCTCTCTCTTCAGCATTTGGGCTTGTTTTTTAAGCCCCCCCAATCTCTTCATCCATTTTAAAAGCAAAGCCCAGAGTAGGTTAGCACTGGAGTAATTTAATTACTCACACTGCATGGAATACTGCAAAGCATTCAGCCCAGCACAAGTGGCATCACTTTATCCCCCCCTCTCTCGTAGGACGGAAGACATCAGCGCTACCTGCGTGAATCCCAGACAAATGGCAGCGTGCCACAGCGGGCTCTAACACACAACTGCCTCCAGGACTGTGCATCACACCCAGCTCCAGCTCCAGTGTTCTCGATACACAACCCTATTTATATAACCAGCATCCACATTCCTCCCTGACCCTTTCTCTTTGCCCTACAACGTCCTTTGAAAGACGATGCTCTGTCTCAACAGGTTGCTCCTGCTGAAGTATTTAAAACAAACAGTCCGATCTCTTAACTACAACATCAGGAAAGAGGACTGAGGGCAGGGCTCTTTGACTACCTCCAATTTTCCTTCCCTCAGGTGGTTTTGCAAATAATATTGGCGAAACCCTGACACTGCTGAGGTCAGTAGCAAAATTCCTACCAAACTCAACAGGGCCAGGATTCTGTAACTTTCACCCATCATTAAAATTCTATCTTGCTGGATGTTAAACCTTTTCAGATGAAGGCTCAGCTGTGCCCCCAAATACCTCATGTTTATCCAGAAGGCACTGTATAAACTTTCTGGTGTGAAAAATCATCACAGAATCATTAGGGATTGGAAGGGACCTCGAAAGATCATCTAGTCCAACCCCCCTGCCACAGCAGGATCACCTAGACCAAGTCACTAGCAGAACTCCTCTCAGCACCCCTCATACAAGTTAAGTGCCACAAATAATGGGTTTTTTTCATCAAAATAATATGATTTATCCAAAACAAAGGCCATGGAAGAGAAAGGACTGTGTGACTGGACCTAGGTGATCCTGCTGCGGCAGGGGGATTGGACTAGATGATCTTTCGAGGTCCCTTGCAATCCCTAATGACTCTATGATTACAGAAGGGGCACCAAGACAAAAAGCTCATTGCCCGCAGAAAGGGCAAACGACAGATCAGCTGCGACTCTCTTCCCTCCTGAGGGCGAGTCAGAACACGGCCAGGGAAGCCCCAGCCGCGAACGCCTGGCTCAGGCCGGTGCTGTAGGGCTGTGTCAAAGCACCAGCATCTCCAGCTCCGCTGCTCCAAGGTGGTGAGCGGCAGAGCTGCAAGACCCATCCTTCCACGCAGGTGCTTTGCTTTCCAGCAGGAAACACTTAATGCTTCGTGGAGTGTGAACCCAGCGAGGTGAAAGGCACCCAAACAGGGTATTGACATCCCAGAGCCCCCTGCACCAGCGAGATCTGCTGACTGCAGCGGTTCAAACCCTGTGCTGCTCGGCTCTGGCGCCACGTGCCAGCAGCGAGAGCCCCATCCATTTGTTGACTGGCGTGACTTAAGGACACTGATTAGGGACATGTATATAGTAATGTCTCCCTGTTATCCATCTATCACATATGATAAAAGGACCAGTGACGATAATAATAGTACAACTGACAGGTCTCACCATCAAATTAAATCTACTGTATTTTATCTCAGTTTCTAAATGGACATTTTAACAGTCCAATAACTGCGAGCAAATCTGCATCAATTTTAAGTGCCCGTCTCCGGCGCAGGCTCCGGCAGCCGGGCCCTCCCGTCGGAAAGATCACTGCTCGTGCTTCATCATTACGGCTCCAGCTCCTCCATTTCAAAAGAGTCCCCTTCCTTTTTGAGTGCGTCAAAACTTAACATTTAATCTGTTTCTACCAGGGAACGGCGAGAAAGGATCCACGAAGGTCAGCGTTCCCCGCTTCAAGAATTTGAATCGAGGGAAAATTCTTTAGGCTTCTCAGCGTAGGTAGTAGCCGGGAATAAACAGAGAGAGGACGAGCAAAGGAAGGGGGGGCTCTAACAGGCTTGACAAATGACACTGCGATTCACACCCACTGCTGGGCTGCCACTAATAAGCTACAGAGGAAGCAGCCAATCTCGGCTAATTACCAGATAAAATTGTATTGTAAGGACTCTAATTAGGAGATGCTTATGGAGGTGATCTAATGATTAAACGCTGCATCCAAGTGACCCCACCATCAATGTGCAGTGGTGCAAGATGTCACCGGAATATTTTGTAGAAACAGTAATTTTATTTCAAGGAGGGGAGGCAGTAATATTTGTAATAATGGCTATGAGGTAAACTAATTAAAAGACAGTTCCTAAAGGAAGACTGTGGCTTTGAGCAGCTGTGGCCGTTCCAAAACAAAGTGCCAAATCTCAACAGAGGAGCTGCAGTCAAGTGGAAAATTTCTGCCTGACCTCTGCTCTTGCTATTAATTTGCAGGAAAACTAATGACACATATACATATTCCCACAAAATTGTTCTAATTGCTAATTTGCCAAAGGAGCCCAGTTTCCAAATTAAACATGACTGCAGTCTGTGAGGAAAGAGAGAACAAAAAGCTGGAACGCAGTGAGTCTGCCGCGTTTCACCTCCGACGACCATTTGCTGGCCTGAACCAACAAGTTAATGAAACACGACCTTGTCGATGGCTAGCGAAGTTTTTCCTTTTTCCGTGTTTTATTTGATGACACCCTCCTCCTCTTCCAGCCGGGCTCCCATCCCTGCCAGTGCTGTTACCAAAACACAAGCGCGGGTGAGGGAGGAGAGGGCTGCGCTCCCTCCGCGGACCTTCGCCGCCGCTTTCTTTGTTGCATCTACAGGCTGAAAAATCGGGTGTGAATTAGAGCAGAATAACAAATTATGAATGGTGTTGGTTTTGTTGCCATCTTGAATTATTAATCCGAATGGTAAACTATTAAATCTTAATACTGGCGTCAATTAGAAACGCGAAAGCGGCCGTGAAGGGATTGTTGAGGGCAAAGATCAGGGAGGGACTGGGCTGGGAGGGTTTCTTTTCCTGATGGAAACTTGACACGGTTTCTCCCTGTTTGTGTTTTCTATTTAAAAAACAAGTTACTATGATTAGGAGAGTTGTCCGTGTTGGTATTTCACGCACAGGCTGTTTCCCACATACCGTCATTTTTGGATGAGGAACCGCTGCTGTCTGAGGGGAGGGAGCCTCACACACAGTTACTGTAGAATCATAAGGGATTGGAAGGGTTATCCAGTCCAATCCCCCAGTTTTAATGGGTGGGAGAACTCCTGCTCTGCCACAAGGAACAGCCCAGGACGGTGCCCGAACATGTCAGCGAGCACGAGCCTTTCCACCAAAGAGTTAAACTGGTTTCTACCGCTTGTACTGGGGATGAGGGGAGGGAGGATTTCCTCCAGCCTTACAAAAAAACAAAAAACCAAAACCCCCTCAAAACTAAAACAAGAAGTGAAATAAACCCAGCGGAAAACTCACCAAACCCCGCGAGTTTTAGGTCCTAAAACGCTGCAAACTCAATCAGTGACCCTTGTCGGATGCTCTGCTCAGCTTTGGGGTTTGGAGAGCAGTTCCTCTTACTGTTTTGAGTTAATCATAAATGCCATAATTGTTTTGGCGTTCAATATCCTGCTTAGGATTTTATTATTAACCTTCCCTTTCAAGAAAAAGTCCCGTCTTCTTATTAAAGGTGAAGAATGAGTCATTTTCTGGGTTTTTTTTTAACTTTGGATATAAACAAGGCAGAGAGGTAACCCTCTCCTTCACCCCGTAAAATACATTTCCAGTAAGTGGCTCTTCCCACTAGGGCTCGGCCTGATTTCTTTTCGTGTAAACATTTCACTTGACAATGGTGGTTGCACATAAAAAAAAAGCCCCCAGAATTCCTTTAAAAGACAAAAAACAGGGAAAAGCAAATTAAAACACGTATCTCTAAGTGACACGGTGCGGCCGTGCTCCCCGCTGCGGGGCAGCGACTCCTCGGTGATGGATGCTGCCGCTCTGGTCTCAACTGGCGCTGGGCGTTTAGCTGCACACAGTTGCTCAGGATGAAACACTGTGGAGCAGAGATTCCTTTTCCTGACACCAAGGGTGGGAGAGAAAGCTGAAGCTGGGCCCAGAACTTTGTGAAACGCTGTGTCTTCCTCTCCCGTTTCAGCCTGGACGCATTAGTGTATTAGATGCAGAGCCTGGCAGGCAGCAGTCACTTAGCAGGTGTTGTTATTGGCAGCAACACTAAGGAAACCAAAGCTGAGGAGTGAGACTTAATGAAAACCAGTATATAAAAACAGCTTTTGTTGTGCTTGAGAATCTCTCTTTACTGCTGCCTGTCGTTATTTTTCCTTCAAACTATAGAGCCCGGCTGCAGCAGCTAAAACGCTCAGTCATTACCTCAACAGTTAAAAGTATTCTTGTTTTAAAAGAGCTTTTGTTATTACAGTTGCTAAAAACAGTATTTCAAAACAATCATAACTGCTAGGGTTAGGGTGAAAAAAACCACCTCCTTACATTAAAGGAGGGGTAGCTCGGAGTGCGCTTGATTGGAAGTGCCCAAAGTTGCTTGAGAAGTTTCTCTCTGTTTTTCCAAGATGGCTGCAACATCTAGTGTGCAGAACTACTTGTTGGTTGAGGCTTCTCCTTTTCCTTCCCTCCCTGTGAACTTCCACAGAAGTTAAACCTCCCCAATAGAAAGTGTGTTTCCACTTCGCCCAGTTACGCTGATCGCCGAGCCCAGTGAAAACAGCACGGAGGGGAAGGTACCTGAACAGCGAAAGCACAACGGTAGCTCTTGAGGAAACCATGGTTTGGGTTGGGTTTTGGCTGGTTGTTTTCAAAATCTTGGTGACAGTTCACCTTACAAACACCTGCCACAGCAGATTCCTTCACAGCTGGCTTTGCTCTCCCTTTATTCAGGCCCTTTAGTCTCATCACGCAGCAGCAAGAGGAACAACCCTGTCTGCTCCAAGTGTTAGGTGGTGAGATACCTCCATTTTCTTCTGAGCATTTTAAATTAAAAAGATGGGCATTTCTGAAGGCAGCACCGCAGCTCCTGGGGAGCTCTCCCTCCCCAGTCCCCTCCTGTCTGCCCAGCAGCCCCTCGGTAGCAGAGGGTTCCTGCCTGTCTTAGAACATCCACCATCAACAGCAACCTCCCTGCTTACACCCCTCTCTACCAGAGAACTGGGTCATCCATCACCACACGACATAAGAACATGCTTAAACCTCACCGGCTTTAACAGGACTGAAGAGCTTTCCTGAACAGATGCCCGGGTGGACTCTGTGTAGTCAAACACCAAGACCTCTCCAATGTCCTTCCCAAGGTCACAATGACTATGAGGAGCTCAAGCCACCCAAAGGTGGGGATGTGATGGATGTGGCTAGAAGGCACGAGCAACTCTTCCACAAGACTGGGTGAGTTTTTCAATTGATGTACAACCACCAAGAATCTGGCTGGTGACTCACTGGTTCCAACTGGCCCCAAAATCACCCGCTCAGCTCCTGCCTCAAGCCCCAGCAGCAAAGACCAACGTTCAATGTGGATTGCAAGCAGCACACAGGCAACACGAACGCTCAGTCACCAGCAATGAGTTGAAAAACAAATCCCTGAGATCCTTAAAGCACAATAAAAGCATTTCCTCAGACGTGGCTGCGATTTTAAACCCCCACCCAGCGCTACGTCTGCATCCGCAGCCGCTCTCTTCCCTCTGCATCACCGATGCTCCGTCACACATTAATTCTAACACACACCTTTTGCATTCGTTATGCTGGGGAAAAGAAATTAATTACTGGATGTAAAGAATACTTGGCACGGCAGTGCCGGTCATCAGATCTTTTCACCAAAGTCCTATCCCACTGAGTTGAAAGGAGCAGGGTCTAGCACAGCCTATGCAATGCCTGTGTATTTTTTTCACCAGGGAAGCACAATTTATGCAAAACACCATAGCCCCACATTTTATAATTAATTTTCAAATGCTTCACCTATACATATTTTAATAATTTCTGATTTATCAGATGGTATCTATAATAAATTTTTCTATATTTCAATAAATGAAAAGAAGGCAGTTTCAATCCAACAACAGAGTGCCACACAATATAGGCCTGTCAGGCACCAATTTTTACTTCTAACATGTAAGTTAAAGGATAAGGAATTTATAATGCTGCCTGTGAACGAAACCACTTTTCATACATAAATGTGATCTTTTTTTTTTTCCAAAGGGTAATACAACAGTACATTTACATAAACTAATCCAAACAATCTATGTATTTGACAATGGCAAACCTCACACAGACTGCCTATTGTTGGTTTACATCTTGGAGTTCTTTATGTTGGCTTGTAACACTGCTCTAGCTGTCAAAGGTTTGACTTGGACTCTAAATAAATGGTTATAGAAGTGCTGTGCAGCGATATTGGACTTCTTTGCAAAAGAAAACCTGCTGTGTATGAATTCAAAAGCTATTAATTTTTCAGTCGAAAATATTCATGCCTATTTCTTTTAATAAAGAAACACTGTGCTGAGCAACAGAGAGATAATGTTGACTAGTGGTACAGAATTTTCAATAGAGCAGTTAAAAATAAATTTAGTAGGAGGTCCCCAACAAAGCTATAATTTTCCAGAATGTAAAACATTTTTAATACTAATCAAGACAGCCCTTTTCCCCCTGCGTTCACTTTGCTTCTCCCCCCCCCCCTTTTTTTTCCTTCCCTTCCCCTTTTCTGCTGCTTCTCCCTGTTTATTAGCTGTTAACACTAATCTTCATGGCGACACCGCCTGGTATCTCCGTAGCCTACAACACCCACGAAGGCTTCCTGCCCTCCGCGGCCGAGCATCGATCACGAGCTGCCTTTGCCAAGCGCCGCTCTCGCCTTCTTACGATTTCCTCCCTTTAGTTTTTAATCCTTCCTCCTGAGGGGCACCGCTGTTATGAAAGGCCTCAAGGCAGAGAGCTTTGAGACTCCCAGATTATTCCGCTGTTTTAATTTTTAATCCAGTAAGAGCTATAGAAACCAAACCCTCCTCCCCATTCTGTTGGGTCTACAGACTTCGCCAACAATGCGCCGAGGCATTTGCATTCAGGCTGAGATGGATGTGAGGAGCTAGAGAAATGCTATTTGTACAGACACTGTAAGTAGCCTCTACTCCAGAGGGCTGATAGCCACCGGATCAAGCAATTTTAGGCATCTCAATGGCTCAAATGGAAGGGTTTATAGCTACCACTCAACTCTTTCCAAGAAGGCCCCAAAATTCCCTGTTGGCTTGGACATCTGCTCCAGTGTTGCTGAATCCACTGCAATTTTCTGTCTGGTAGCCACCCTATGCACTTGCGTGGCCATTTATTTCCAACTACATGGAAACTGAGAAATCCTTTTCTAGTAAAAATGTGTGCGCGGGGTGTTTAATGATTTTATGTTCTCTATCTCCGTAATATGTTCTGTTTCAGACATTAATTTTGTCTACCAACTGCATCTTGGCAGGCTACCATATTTGCTGGGTTAATAGTCTGACTCCTTTTTATTTCTATCACCATAAATCACACATATATGGGTGTGTGTTTGCTTTATTTATAGAAAAAATATCAGTCAAAACAGATAAACCAATACTTGGTCATTACGCTGCATCATTGCATATTGATTAAAATTGCTGGTACTAACTATAGATTGTCAACGCTCAATTAATTTTCGCACAATGACTCAAAGCAAAATCAAATAAAGCCAGTGTACCTTTAAATCTTACAAATCTTAAAATCAAGGAGCAAAACACTCTCTCCATTTTGAATAATCATTGGGAAGCTCTGAGGAACGTTTGCAGCATTAAAGAGGTTGGGAGGAAACAACAGCTGAAGAGTTATTTTTGGTCAGGGAATGAGATGGTGGATTTGGCTGAGTTTGGGGGTACCCAGGAGTTGCCTTGGGCTGCAAAGCCACCCTGCCTTCCCCTTTTTTGGAAGAGCAATGTAGGGCAGAGGTGGTTTCTCTTCTCAGTTTCACCAGTGTAAAACCTGATACCAGCTAACCGCGATTATCATCAAAACGTGCAGCTAGAGTCTCTCCTACTGTAAATGTCCGTCAGACGGGGAGAAAGGAAAATAAATACGCTAATCATTTAATTACGACCCCTTCCTAACACTTCCTCATGCTTCAAGCAAGTTGGACAGATGCAAAGCAACATACGTGGGGCCAGAGAAAGGCCCAACGCACCAGCTTCAGAGCAGAACTTCCATAAAACTCCCTGCAGAGGAGGAGCAGCGCTTTGCATCGCCTCACCGCAACGGTGGGTCAATGCTCCTCATCGCGCGCCCTGGTGGGGAGCAGGACAGAGAGGTTGGCCGGGAGGTTCTGCCTGCTCTCGGCTCAGCCGGGTACTTACGGGCTGAGGGGTGGCTTTTGGTTCGGTTGACTTCACATGCAGGTGTGTCATCATGGCTTGCAGGCGCTCTTTATCTTTTGCAAGCTGAAAGGAAGGAGGGAAAAAAAACATCCTCTGTTACTCGTAAGAACAAAACCCAACCTCTGCTTACTCCTAATTAAACAGCTGGCACCACGGCATGAGACAGGAGAGTTTTATTGCTGAGCAGTTTGGAAATTGTATATGGTCTACCGGTGAGGTAAAGCTGAAGCGTGGTGCTGGGTGTCACCATTTCCCAAAGCAAAATGCATTAGCCCTGAGTGAGAAGAGCTAGACCTGCCGGCACCAAGAGCCTCACTCTAGCCTGACAGCTAAAAGACAACAGTGAATCATGTTTATTAACCAGCCCCACTCCAGCTCGGGAGGTGCAGCACAAAGCCAGCGAGGCAGCAGCTCCAAGAGGCGTTTGCCCCTGTTCACACCAGAGAACAACTGGCACACATGGACTGTGGCTTTGATGGCAGGTTCAGGCTTTGCAGTGAGGGCAAAGTGGGGAGACAGCCGTGGGTAAACCACACGAGGCACCTCCGTGGGGCACGGTGGGCCCTGGCATCACAGAACATTTGGGATTGGAAGGGACCTTGAAAGATCATCCAGTCCAATCCCCTCGGAAGCACCCTGTCTGTACTTCAGAAGGTGGCAGGTAGCAAAACTCCGAGGCTGGCCACACTGGGAATCTGAGCAAGAGCACCCAAGCATGGTGCAGGAGCAGCAGGCTGAGCTGCCAGTAACCCTTTGGCACACGCCTGAGGGCTGCAGAGTGGGAAAGCATAATGGTGCCTGGAACCACCCCAGAGCACTCATCTCGGGGCACACACCACCGCAGGACTGACGCTTTCACTCTTTCTCATTGCTGTATCATGCCCAAGAGTCGGGGCAAAGCTCCTGCTCTAGGTATCTCTGGCATCTTCAGGTTGAGATCTACACAGCTGGTGTCTTGGGATCGCACCGTGCGCATCCTTGGTCAGGCTGGCTGCTCAATTCATTTAGAAAGCACTGGCTAGACACTAAATCTCATTATTTTTGGAAACAAGGATTTTTTCTTTTGGTCTGTGCAAATAGGACACTTTCCATCTGCTCTTAAAAAAAAAAATCATAGTGGAAAAAGGTTAGGAAACAATGCTAATGAAAAAGGGGTGTTATTAACCTCCATGCCCAACAGAAAGGCTCTCATTTCCAGAAGAACTTGGATGAGGTTCTTACAAATGACAATTTTTGCAGAGCTGAGTTTTTGCTCCAGACAAGCCGGATTCCTGGTGCCAAGAGGAGAACTACGGTCGCATTCCAGCACAACTTTAAACAACCTGCCCACCTTATCACCGTCATCTGTTTGCAGCAGTAAAGCTGGGCTAAGTGTATATAAAAGGAGACTGGGTCATAAATCCCCATTCACAACCTTACGGTCGAGGTTGCCTTGCTCTGCACGAGGCCAGGGGTTTCTGACCGAGCCAGAAAGGCATCGCGTTGGGACACAACTCGGCACACGGGCTTCCAAGGCAGGAATTAGATTTAGGGGGGAAACGCTGTCGCCGCTGTGTGCTCAGGGAGTGCAAAAGCGCTGGGCTTTGCGAACGGCCGCTCTTCCCTTGGTCAAAACCCTCAACGGCAACAGAGCAAAGCTGACACCTCCAGCAGATCCCCTGCAATCTCGTCACCAGATCTGCGCTGGACTTCAGAGAAGAGCCAAAGGGCAGCGACAGGCTCTTATCGTAGCACTGCAGCTGAAACTTCTCCCTCTGAGAGTCCTCTGAGGACCTCTTCAGAGAAAGGAGAGGTCTCACCCCTCGGCTGCAGAGCTTCACACAAAGCAAATTAAAGCGGAGGCACAGTTGGGCTCTCAGAGCGGCTCTGTTGTGCAAGCGCTCGTTCGTAGCGCAGTCGCCGGGCACCCAGGCAGGGTCATCCGCGCATTAAATGTTGGTCTGCGGGCTACTGCAGAAGAACAACATCTTGTAGCCAAAACAAATAAAGGGCAGGCACCTGAGAGCTTCCTGCCCGCACCAGCGCGGCGGCAGGAGGCGAAGGCAGCGGGCAGCGCGGAGCACACCCCGTGGCGCTTCCTCCAGGCCCCCTGGGCCAGACGGAGCCGCGCGCCTCCCTGCCAGCGGCCGGGGTCCGTGTTTGTGGTGTTTTCACTCATCATCTGAGCAATGCTTTTAACGCCGGTTCTGCTGGATGGAGGTTATTAAAGATCCTCCCGACATTTCAGGCAGACACACGCTAGCATTTTGTCATAGTCTAGGAATTCAAACACTCACCCAGTTAGGCAGGAGTTTAAATTATGAAAAATAGAGGTCTCTCAGTTTCAAAGCACTGAAGAGAAGTAAAAAAATCTCAAGAATTCCTTTAAACTGCTTTTCCCTTAGGTCAGGAAGCAGTAGTGATAGAAAAGGAGAACATTAGCAGTAGCCCCTCTGGTCGGTGGAGTCCTAGGAAAGAAGCCATCAGGGTTTGCTCGGCCACCAAGGGGAGTCAGTCCTCGCTGGTGGCACTTACTGGAGGTCCAGTAGTGGGGATTATTACTAGATGCGCAGGGAAATGCTCTTGATCTGCTGTTTGCTTAGCAAGGAGTAGTCTGCCGTATGATCTGCTCTGTTCAGAGTTTGAGGGCCCCTGAGTCCTACCTGGAGATTCCCTCTTTTAACCTACATCCATCTGGAAAGCTCTGCATGGTGGGAGTTTTCAGGTGGCCACCCAGCTCTTTCTGATAAGCCTGACTGTGGGAGGTTTCCCTCACCTCTGGGGGGTGTTAACCCCAACTGGGGTTAGACAGAAAACACATCCAGAGCAAGGTACATGCTTTGCAAACTTGGGCACCAAGACACGACGAAGTGTCCCGGGGAGCTTAAATCCTGCAGGAACACAGGTAGAAGAGGGAAGGCACAGCAAGTGCAAGGCAGAAGGGACCCAAGGTGACAGGCAGCACAGGAGCCTGGTGAGCAAGGGCAAGAGAGAAGGCATCAGGCACAGTGGATGGAAGAACTGCACAGGAGGAAAGACAGACAGAAGATAACAGCAAGGAGCAAGAAAATGGAAACCCAGCAAGGACATTCAACAGCAGCAACACGGCCACATCAAAGGGAAAGGGACACCTCTTCAGAAGCAGCACTTTGGACAGACTAAGGACCAAGGGGGAGGAAACCAGTCATGGCCAATGCAAGAGACAGCCAAGACACAGTCTCTTCCCTCTGCTACGTGCTTCGTCAGGCTGTGCGCTAACTACAAAGGATTAGGATCCACTTCTCAAGAGTGTCAACGGATGCTCTAAGGAAACGGGCCCCAGCAGGGTTTTCACTACACTGGAAATGGCCAGATGTCTTTACTTTCTCTCATTAGGAAACAGGTTTTTTAACTTAGACTTGTTGCTGTCCTGAAATGTTTTCCTGCTGCAAACGGATGTCCTGCTCCAGCTAAGAACTAGCTATGGACAAGGACTTGTCTCCATGTTTGTGTTTCACCCAGCAGCCCAACTGTCACTACTTAGAATGGCCAGAAATGCTCGTGTCAAGATGGCTCAAAACAAAGCGAAGTGTGAGAGGATCTCTACCTGGTCTGTGATCATAGAATCATTAGGGACCGGAAGGGACCTCGGAAGATCATCCAGTCCAATCCCCCTGCCACAGCAGGATCACCTAGACCAAGTTGCACAGGAACACATCCAGGTGGTTTTAAACGTCTCCAGTGAAGGAGACTCCACAAGTCCCCTGGGCAGCCTGTTCCAGTGCTCCATCACCCTCACTGTGAAGAAGTTCCTTCTGATGTTTTAATTATGTTTGTGTTGTGATGGAAATGACAAAATCTTTGAGATACTTCTGCAAGAGGGCATGTGCAATCAGATACAAGACAAATCTGACCTCGTTTTCTCCAACAAAGTTCACTGACAACTAACTTTCTTTCAAAGACATCACACTTATCGTTGTCTATGACAATGATAAAACTACTGTGGGTAAAACAAGTTAGAGCATGAAGAAAAAACAGGAAGGTTTGCATTTGGGTCCAAAAGCTAAAAGTACATCTCCTCAAGTGGGATGAGTTTGTGAAATCCTTCTCCTGTCTTGATGGGGCTGTACATGTGTGAGATGGTGGGGCCTTCAGCTCTTGCCATGGTGTCGGACCCTGAACAGCACGAGACAGCTCCCCCGGAAGGCAAAGCTTCTCGCTACTGCTGAGCACGAGAGGTCAAGTGGGAACGGCTACAGGTCCCTTTTCTATCTAAGCTTATAAATCTCAGCTGGCCACAGGGCTTGTCTCCACTCTGCCGGTAACTTCACTGCAGGAGTATCCAACGGCTCTTAGTCCAGCTGCACCTTGTACAACACACGTTGGGTGCTGCAGAACTTGTCAATGAAAACCCTGCTGTCGGGCCAGACTCCTGTTTTACCACAGTTCTGTGCAAAAACAGGTCACAGCCAGGCAACCTCGGGACTGGAGGACAAATCTTTGTTCACATTTTGGCAGATTTTTTTTTTTTTTAAGTATCAGAGGACTGACAGACAGGATGAATGGAGAGGGAGCACAGAAGAACTACAGGTACACTGGTACAGTACAGAAGCAGGACAACCTCCTCCACCTGTCCTTGCTGGTCTCGCTGTGCCATCAACATCCCTGTCTGAAAAGCCTCCAGTTCACCCCTGTGTATCACTAAAGCCAAACCAGAACATTTTGGTCCTCACCCCACCTCAGAATCACGCTCTAGTCTGGAGGCCATCACGTTGCCTTCCCATGCAGTGACTCTGAGCTAAGAGCACTAAACAGGCAGGAAGCTCTATCAGTCCCTTAGAACAACCAGTAGAACGCACTGCTGGCAACTATTTTTTTCTAAACTATTGTCAGGGGCTTATGGAGGGGTGGTAACCAAGAATCACCTCTGTCCTCTGCCACCACTGACACAGGGGATGCACCTCTGGTTCCAGGCACAGCCACTCCCCATGACCACAGGAGAGGATGACTGCTTTGCAAGCCAGCTGTAGCTGAAGAAGCCCGATCTACCTTCAGCCTGAATCTTACTGCATCTTGGTAAAAGATCATCTCATCTCTCAGTTTACCAGGAAGGCTGCAGATTTCAGCTTGCTTTTTTTTCCTGCTTCCCGAGAAACTTGTTAAAATAACAGACTGTTTCTCATAACATTTTCTGCAAGACTCTGATATTTTATGACTGGTGGCTTGATTTTTATAAAACTTGTGTTAAAATAGTCGATATTGCTTCAGCGAACAGTCGGAGGAGTGTCATGACCAGCGTGTTCCTTAAAGTAAAATTTAGGAAATATCTATGAAAGAAAAGGGGTAATTTGTAAGATAAGGAGATAAAAGGCATTTTTTAAAAATGCTTATCTTGAAAAGTAACAACAAGAAGTTTAAGTGTGTTTTTGCTGATTTTTCTCTCCAACTATTTGAAGCTATAAATGACTTAACTCAGTAAAATTCCAAATGTAATTATCTTCTGTACTTAGCCCAAGGCTTTCCATATATCTCTACAGCGCTGCCTTGCATACAAAATAGGGTTTTCAATAGCTAGTAACTATATAATGTACAACATTGTTTTAATTTCCCCTTCTTCCCTAACCTCTTGCCTAGACACAGACACACTGTCAGAGCCGCCCAGCCAGAGCAGGGAGGGTGCAGGGAGACAGAAAGGGCTCGGAAGCGTTTGGA
>VXBP01006645.1:641275-648775 GCA_013400115.1 Rhinopomastus cyanomelas | reverse complement strand
CATTTGACAAAAGTAGCCCATTTCGACAGCTGATTCCCTCTTTTGAAAGCACGCGGCACACATAAAATAAATACTGGTCCCCAAAATTAACAAATCATCATAACTGTCTAATACATCCTGGGCTGGCTGCGGAAAAACAAGATCACTTTGGATTTATATCTCTAAGTATGGGATTTCCTGGACAGCTAATATCCACAAACAGTCCAACACAGAGGACCATGAGAAAGAAGCAGCATTATTTCAAGTTTGAGCTGGGAGTCGTGATTTTTAAAGGGCTGAAACAGGAACTGCAGCTGAAATCTGAAGCAAGTAAATTCCTCTACAAGGCACTGATGGACACTGTTGTGTTTCTTTTGGCCTTGGCAGAGGCTTTTAGGTCACTGGGTTTTGGGTATTACAGCAGATGAAAATCTTAGAACCGCAGAAACTTTGTAACTGACAAATAATTGGAATCTCTTCCCCCATCTTCAAGAGAAAAAAGAAAACAACCCAACCTTTAATGATACCTCTCTAAAAAGAGCCGAACCTTTTTTTTCCAAGACCTGTTGCCAATATTAGTGCCACCGAATGATCTCATCTTTCATTCTGGCTAAATTCCAACACACAATTTCATTAACCCAGGTACTGCAGGTGATAAAACTCATTTTTCCCTAAAGAGACAGCTAAAAAGTACCAGTTATACATTTATGAAGTACCAGCAATCAAAATTATGGATTTTCTAAAAGGTTTTTAACTACTTTTATTGAAAGGAAAATCGCTGTCTCAGACTTTTGTGACACTATTGCTAATAATAAATTTTACCATTTAGGCATCGCAGGAATACGGTAGAGACAGTGTCAATAAAAGTATGAAACAAAGATGATCCGTGTCTCTTCGGCGACGCTTTCTGAGCGCAAGCCGGAAATTGCAAAGGCAAAACGTAAACTAAGAGCACCTGAAGATGGAAAGTGCAGCAACGCAAGGCAACGTGTGATGGAAAAAACCCTGCTTCCTCGCATGAGGAGATGGAAGAGAACCTGATAGATGGGTGTGAAGGTGTGAATTTTGGTGGAGCGGGTTAGTTGGGGCTGGGGTTGGGGGGGAAGCGGGGTCAACCAGCGCTAGAGGGCACTGTGGGATCTGGGTCATCCCCAAGCACCAGGGTGGGAGAAGAAAAGGCAACGTGGCCAGCGGAGGGGCAATTCTCAGTAGGGATGGGAAACAATCCCATTAGGGGGTTCTGGGATGGGAAAATCAGCATTAGGAGGGATGGGAAGTTCAGATGGTCGGATGCATCCCCAGGAGGGACCCCCAGGACCAGGAGGATGTCCTGTCAGCCAGCACCCTCCCACAGCGCTTGGGGAGCTGGCATGCAACTGGAGCGCAACTGGGACAGCAACTGGAGTGTAACTGGGCCTGCTCAGGATTGCAAAATCAGAAGAGCCAGCCGGACCAGCCTTTTCCCTGCCCTGACTGTACATCTGATGAGAAAGTCTGCGCTAAGCGCCGATGACTCCGGTGCCGAAGGTTCTGCCATGCAAATGACGGCAATTAATGCCTTTGAAACAATTTATGATTTCCGCCTCCTTCAGCATGTATTAGCATATACCTGGTTTCCTTAACACACACTTTGTTTTTCCAAAACCACAAACATCGTTGCTGGAATTCCATGTGGAAGTGCTTAAGGGGTTGAAAGTTAACACCTTTGTGAGCCGAGCAGCCTCACAGTTGCTGCTAAACAAAAGCCTCTTTGTAGAAGCCTTCTCGAAATGTTTTCTTAACATGTTCCAAGTAGTTTTAGGCAGGCAACTAAAGTAAACAAGATGTTACCATGATAAAAACACTTGTGAAAACATTACAGAGTGCACTTAGTAGTTTCTTTCACATAAACTCCCCCTTCTCTTTACCCAAGGAGCAGATCTCTACCCTCTGCTGCAATACAAGGGCTGCAAGTTCACGCCAAAGGGGTCTGTCTTTCTTTAAAGGATGTATCTGATTTTTAAATGGGAGAGCTGTGATTGAGCACATCTTCAGTAGAACCCATTTCTTAAAAGATAAAATGGGAGGAACAGGGATGAAACTCATCAGCCTTCTCCTTCATTTACTGCCATGGATCCTTCGATGAAGCCTAGACTCATAGAATGCACTGGGTTGGAAGGGACCTCCAAAGGGCATCTAGTCCAACCCCCACAGCAACAAGCAGGGACATCTCTAACAGATCAGAGCCCCATGCAGCCTGACCTAGAGACTCCTCAGGGATGGGGCCTCCAGCATCTCTCCAGGCAATCTGTTCCAGGGTTTCACCACCCTCAGATTACAGAACCTTTTCCTCATGTCCAGCCTCAATCTCCCCTTTTCGAGCTCCAAACCATTTCTCCTCATCCTGTCGTTCACTGCCCTTATGCACAGTTCTTCCCCAGCCTTCTGACAGAATCATAGAATCATCAAGGATTGGAAAGGACCCTGAAAGATCATCCAGTCCAATCCCCCTGCCACAGCAGGATCACTTCACTGGAGAAGTTACGGAGTCACAATCACTCAGAGTTGGAAGGGCCACCTGATCATCCAGTTCCAACCCCCCCACCATGGGAAGGGACACCCCACCCTAGACCAGGCTGACCAGAGCCCCATCCAGCCTGGTCTAGGGTGGGGTGCCCCTGCCCATGATAGGCCCCTTTTTGGTACTGGAAGGCAGCTATAAAGTCCCACCCTCCCTCCAGCCAGGACTTCCCAAGCGACCTGCCCTGTGAGGGGTGGCTATTTCTACCTGCAGAGGTCTTTAAACACATGCAAATGGCCTCAAGGAAAGTCGCTCTGTGCTGCTAATTGCTCCTTGCATTGCCACCTGCAAGACGGGCTCTGGTGGACACGCAGGACACGTGTGCGCCCACCAGCCCTCACCTTGTTTGCCGTGGGCTGGCACCAGCCCATCAGGTCACCACGGTGAGATGGACTTGTTTTTGTTTTCAGGCTCAAGGAGTTTTCGGGAGCACGCAGGGCGCTGCTGTTTCCACCAGGCTTAGCAGCAGCCCCCGCTGCTCGCGGGTCACGCTAACCGATAGGGTGTCACACGGTAACCAATGGCCGATGGATTAAGGGCAAAAAACCCCCAAACAACAACCCACAGAACAACCCTAGAACTGCACCCTGCCTCGGAAAGAAACGGGGAAATAAGTGCGGATAACAGGCCGTGTGTCTGCTGGTTGTGATAAGCATCCTCTTGTTGGCTGTGAGTGAAAGACAACTGGGATCGTTATTTGTACAGCATTTATCTTTGAAATCAAGGGCCCTGTGGTGTACCTCACCTTGGGAACAAACACTACAGAACGATCACAGAGGAGTGTCAAATCTCTGGTTTTGATTTACCAACAGTTATGATATTCCTTCCTCAGGAGGGAAAGAAATGAGCCATGTTTCAGACCTGAGAGTCCTTTCTTCTCCCTTCGCTGTAGAATCGTTTTAGCGGCACGCGGGGCTTTCGTTCCACGTGGACCTTCTGCTGGCTTCTTCTAACGGGCACTTTCTACTGAGGTAAGTGAAATTAAGCAACACTCGGCTGAAACACGGGCTACATTTCACCTGGTAAACAAGAGCTTTTCTCTTGAGGGGACCAGCCAAAGAGCTTCACGGATTACACAAGCACCAGAAAGAAACCTGAAGCATCTACCTGTTATCTCTTCATTCAGGAATGAAGTCTGATAGAATTGAAGGACGAGCGCTCCACAGGAGACTTGGAAGGCTACGGTATCGTTTCATAAGGCAACTCTCACTGCCTAACAGAGCCAATAGGCTGCTCGGGGACACTGGTTTCTGCGTTTGTTCTGGGTTAAATATCATTCTGAACAATAAGACTTTGTCTGGACGCTGTAGAATTTGGGTAATGAGAAAATCTACACGAGCCAACGGGTTTAAGAAAAATCACACAGAATATTTCTGTGGAAAGGTTTCAATGGGGGAGAAGAAAAAGAAGACTAACGATAAGAGAGTGATGAAAGAATTGGAATTCTTGGAGCTGGGAGTAGGCGAAGCCACCTCAGAATGATTTGCAGGTTATTCGCTCCTATTGATTGCCCCAAGTATCTCCTCCAGGTGAACTGGTGGATTCATTCTACTTACTGAAAGGTTTCTAAAGTACCTTATAAAAATCAACCCCTGCCACGTGACTTACAGGCTGTGGTCACGACAAGCTGTCCACTCTCTGTAAGACATCTTCCTGAAACCAGCAGATCCAACTGGGAACAAGGCACCAGCACTGGAAGCACAGTCTGGCCTTGTGTGATGACACATGAGTCTGGTACCTAAAGGTGGTACCGTGGAGCCGTGCAAAAAACTCAGGATTGTTTTAAAGGTCTAAACACTATAGTATGGCAGATGAATATGAATGAGCTGGCAAGTATGGTGAGATTAGCATTTATTTCACTTAAGTGAACAACAGGATGAATTACAAGAAATGAGGCCACCCTTCATGGAAATTTATGACTAGCACGTTCTTATTTTGTAATCCTCTTGTAATGAGAACCTTCTCATTACTCTACCATCCCTTACTTGGAACATGTGTTTATATGGGGACCAGTGCTGCTCTTCCTGAACCTGGAAAGGTTTGGCCAGTGGAAGCAGAACTGGCCCATAGGAGCAAAAACCCATCCGTACCATCTACATCACCCAAAAAAGTATCCTCTGCTGGCTGTTGTCACAGAATCACACAGAATCACTCTGGTTGGAAAAGAGCCCTGGGATCATCGAGTTCAACCATCTACCCTACTGTACAAGTTCATCCCTAAACCACATCCCTTAACACCTCATCCAAAATACCTTTAAACACATCCAGGGATGGCGACACAGACACCTCCCTGGGAAGCTCGTTCCAGTGCCTGACCACCCTTTCTGCAGAAGTGTTTTTCCTAGCATCAAGTCAATTCCCTTCTATCAAGGGAAGTTCTCCCTTCCTCTCTCTCATAAAAATCCAGGGAGCTGCCTCAGAAAGAACACGAAGAGCTGACCATTTTGGGACTACTACTTACTCATCCTGAAGAATCCCATTTAAGGAATGAGCCACCGTGAAAGGGAGCAGAATCTGTCCCTTTGTACATGTGAATCACAAACTTTGCTTGGGCAGTTGGTCTTTTGTGACCTTACAACCCAATAGCTCTAGTACTTGAGAGCAGATCTGTGCTCAGACCTTCCAAAGCTGGATGACACCAAGATGTAACTGGCCATCTACCTAGATCCAACCCTTCTTGCTCCAGCTTGGAGGGCCGAGGCAAACGGTTTAGCTGTGAGCAGCAACAAGTAAGTTACTAGAGCTCTGCTGGTCCCTCCCTGCATCGGGATGCACACGTTACCTCACGCTGGTCCACGGCGCACTGTTTATGCAACACGGAAAGCTGTGTTCTTTGGCAGCAAGGAAAAGGTCTGCAGCAAACTGCAGGGGCCCAATTAATATAATTATAGCTTATTTTTAGTAGTGTAGACTTTGTTCATTAGTCACTTATTTGACACAAATTAAATTTCACATGATGCTCTGCAATTCTCTGTGCAATTACGGAGTTAATTTAAGACTAAACTTCTAAATTAAAGCGAAATCAAGGTTACACCAAGGCTGTATTGTTGACATTATCAATACTGCAACTCAAAAATCATTTAAAGAAACCATAATTTTAAAAAAGCCCGCGGAACTGCTAACACTATTTTATAGTAGTAAACTGAGCAAGACCAGACTTTCCCCATGGGGCTAATTTACTATCCCCTGTTAACACGTTCTTGAGCCTGATCCAAAAGCCACTGAAGTGAAAGGGAGCTCTCTGTTGACTTCAGTGGGCTTTGCATCAGGCCCAGGGTGAGTGACAGCACAGGACAGTTCAGGGCATGCTTTCTGTACAAGGAGAGTGCCAAGGCATCCATCCTTACTTTAGGAACGACTGGAAGTCTTCACATACTGCTTCGCAGCCCGGCCACTTGCATACGCCGTGTCCATAGAGGGGATGGCTGTGCGAGTGCTCCTCGTGGGATAAACTGGAGGAGAGAAAGAGAAGAAGGAGGACAAAGTGGCGTAACTGGAGGTACCGAGCCAATTCATCTTCACAAAGAGTCTTCAGAGCAGCAAATGACAGCTCCTGCGACACTCCGAACGTCTCACGGTACCCACCTGACTCTGCCCGTGGTTTTTCAAAACAGAATTAAATACCATTTGCAGTACGAAACGTGTGTCATTCTTCCTCAGCTATCCTCCTACATTTCATTCATTAATTAAAAGCTTTGTAAAGAATTTAAATTAACACGGATGGGGGAGAAATCATTTGACAGACCTGCTTAATAGCCTGCTTGATATTTTGCTAAGAAATTTATGAACACTGCATATTTACGATTCAACTTCATCAGGGGGCAACGTCGTCTCCACACAGCAGAGTGTTCTTACAACACAACCCAACCAGTCCCAAGGATTTTCTCATCCCTATAGAACAAGCACCCAGTTTGAAGCCTTGGCCTTCCCACGATGTTACTTCATTTAATGGATTGAGATTTATTTGATTTTATTTTCAGACTCTCCTTACGTTCCCAGTAGAGAAGATTCAAGAAGGATTTCTGAAATACAAAATTCATCATAGAAAAAAAAAAAAAGGAAGCGAATCCCTCAGAACAGGGGGTTAGTGGGGGCTATTAGCCTTGCTGGGATTTGGCAGGAATGTCACGGAGCTTTCCAACTACTGAGACCGGGGTTAAAGGAAAAAAATCACGCGAGCACGAAGGGGTTAATCCTTCAGCGGGATTCCAATCAATACGTAATGATTTGGCTGCACTGATCCAAGTCATGAGACGCTTTGATCCGGGCCATGTGGTGCTCAGGGAGATGTATCTGTTGCACTGCCTGATGAACCATACTCTAAAATACCTTCTTTATTCGACTTCTGCACGGAAACTTCTGCAGCAAAGGAATTATTCTTGCAAGAATTTCCATAACCCTAAATGACTTGGAGAATAAAAACGTCAAAATAATACAAAGATCTCTATTTTATGCTCACACACGATACCTGCTCTTCGCGGCAAACCTGTGTTCGGTGCCGCGTGCCTGGGCTGGATTAAGAACTTCAAACATACACGAAGGATATGAGCACATACCAGCAGCGAGGTGTGGCTTTTACAACTGACTTTATCCCGGATTACAGGTACCACGGCGGATAAACGCCTACTTTTTGCCGTTTCACTTGTACACAGAGGTGGAAATGCTGCTTAGTCTTGTTCTGCAGCGCCAGCTGCCCCTGCACCGAAACAACACTGTGTTCCTGTGGCACCGGGGAGCAAGTTCACCGCAGAACACAGGTCCTCCTCAAAGNTAAATGTAATTTTACTTTCAAGTTTAATTTATTTTTAAATTTAAGTTTCATTTATTTACTTTCAAATTTAATTTATTTTCAAATTTAAATTTTATTTATTTTTAAATTTTAAAAGGTACAGATCTGAGTGGAGAAGTTATCACGAGTTGTACATGAGCCTGGTTCATTATTTCATTAAAACCTTATTTTG
>VXBP01006645.1:524705-633641 GCA_013400115.1 Rhinopomastus cyanomelas | reverse complement strand
CCCCGTTATAAATTGGATTCTGCAATAAAACAAGCAGCAGAACACAGGTTGCTGAGAGTTAAAAGTCTCCTTTTTACACTACATTGACCGCAGCACCCACAGGCACAGCTCCGATGTCTCTCTATGAATGGGACAGATTGCCATATGGATGCAGACACTGAACAAGCTGTACAACTCCTGGCGACAAGTGCCTAGGGGACTGTCCTATATTAGCACCACCTGTGCTGTGGAAATTGTGCTCTGTGTATGAAATGGTATTTAAGGGCCCGTCACGATGTTATTTGGGAGTGCACACGGAAGGGAAATCACGGTTAAGGGGACTCTGCTGGCTACAGGATCTGTTGCTCAGCTCCCGAGACCGTTTCCCGAAGGAATAGTTACCTCCTCCATTCACACAGCCCAAAATGATGAGCTCCCAGGTCTCCCTGCTTGGGCTGAGACCACAGTCTTAACGAGAAGAATAGAACACATTTTGTAAGACATGTATATCTGTATTTCCTATGCACGCCAAAGAAATCAGAGCCCTCCGACCTTAAAAACACCAGCTACATGCAGAAACACCCCGTGGCATCGCCCCAGCAGGAAGCAAATGCAATGTATGTTTTCCTCAGGCTAAGGGGAAATGATCAGGGGATGGAGCATCTCTCCTATGAGGACAGGCTGAGTCAGCTGGGGCTGTTCAGTCTGGAGAAAAGACCTTCTTTTGACCTTCCAGTATCTGAGAGGGGTCGACATGAAGGCAGGGGAAGGTATTTTCAAGAGGGTTTGCACGGATAGGACAAGGAGCTGACAATGGGTTCAAGCTGGGAAAGGAGAGACAGAGGCTGGATATTAGAAGAAAGTTCTTCAGTGTGAGGGTGACCGATTAACTGGAATGGGCTGCCCAGGGAGGTGGTGGGGGCCCCATCCCTGGAATCATTAAAGGTCAGGCTTGATGAGGCTTTAAGCAACCTGACCTATGTAGAGGTGTGTCTGTGTAGTGAGGTTGGACTAGATGACCTCTAGAGGTCCCTTCCAGCCTAGAACATTCTATGGCTCTATGATTCCTTCAGTGTGCAGCAGGTAGAGGCATAAATCCCAGTTACCAAATTTCAGTGGGCATCTCTCTACTGTGAAAATATAACCCAGTCCAGCCAACAAAACCAGAGCTCCTGCTTAGCACAAGATGTTGAGGGAAGGGGGGAACAAAGGGAAAAGCAGTTTGAGCAGCATCTAGCTGCTCTATGCAAAGAGATTTCCCCCTCTCCAAACTGCAAGAAAAAGAGGATGCCAAGAAAAAGAAAAGTAAAATAAATTGAATTAAAGAAAAACAGTTGTAAAGTGAACATTACAACCTGGGAAAAATGATGTCATTTTATTGAGAAGCTCATTTTTTTCCATTAAACCGTAGTGAAACGGATAAAGTTTATACAGCTTAATGGTGGAGTTTTACTTTAAATGCTGCTCAATATCTTAGCAGTACAATATAACATGATCTAACAGCTGTCATACTAACTGCTCTGTTTTTATTGAACAGCAGAGAAAACAGTCACACAAAAAAGCACCTAACTTCTCCTCTGCTTTTATGGCCTTTTCAAGGGTGTTGCTTTTCCACTCAGCCTGTGAGATGAGTACAGTAAAATAAAAAGAAAAGAATAACCCAGCTCTTCATTAGCTCCCTGCTCAGCCCTTCAGGACAGGCAGCTCTCCGGAGCGAACGCTGAGGAAGGACAACCTGCACACAGGAGGAAATAAAAAGAAACAGGAATCCATGGCGCAGTAAAACAAAACCAGGCCCCTTTTTAAGAGAGCTACATAAACACCTCTAATAAAAGAAGAGGACAAATTTTCATTGGACGTTTTTAAGTCTTTAGGCAGGAATGTTTCAGCACAAGTTTAACTGCAAAGTGCATGCAATTAACAGAAAGCCATCAGCTATTCCTCCTGTATGTAAAAATAGCATTAAGCTGTATTAAATGCATGTGTAAGTATCTCAGTTGCAAGAAAAGGGAGGAGATATGCAAAGCACTCAGATATCAAACAATGATCTGTTGGCCAGATGGAGGACTAAAACAATACATATGCTAAAATTTGGAAAAGTTCTGTTAGGCGTCTGCCAAGGCTCACCCAATCTATTTTAAGTGCTTTTTGATATACATTAGCTTAGTGTTTGGAGCTGCACGGCTGATGGTTACTACACGGGACCAGAACACGGCGAAGCATTGGCGCGCGGGAGCTCCCCGACGCCGGGGCAGCTTCCCCTGGAGTGGTGAAACCTCGAACCCAACACCCTGGTCCAGCAAAAGCTCATCACAGAGCGGTTAACTTAGCATCTTTCGCACGGAAAACCAAAGAAAGTAAGCTACAGCTCTCCAGAAACACTTTATTGAACAGCTGATTTGATTAAAGGGCTCATTCACACCGAGTGGGACCACACGACTGATGGAGCATGTTTCTCAGAACCCCAGTGTGGTGGCAGGTGGGCAATGCAAAGGCCACCACAAAACCCAGACCTGAAAGCAGCCACAAGCCAAAGTTCCTGATAACGCTTAACACTGAAGATTAGCCAACTCCAGGTCTGAGTCAGGGCCAATATTTTTTCAAAGCTGACTACAGAGAGAAGTGACTCAAACGAGGCGAGTGCATCACTGGCGGTGACTTCTTTGGCAAAGGGACAAGTGCCAAGGGATCAGGCGGCAGGAAGCTTTGGGTTCTACCTGCACAGAACAAATAGAGATAGTGGGGCCAGCGCCCTGCTCTGGCTGTCGCCACGTCACCATCACTGAACAGCCCAACCAGCCCCACAGCCATCACACCTACACGGGGTGCAACGTAAAGTACCACAGCAGCCACGTAGACAGTGGGATGGTTTACGGGATGTGCTGTGGGGTGTCCAGGCTGAGCTGGAGCCTCCGTCTCCAAACAAGCTTTGCAGTGAGGAAACGGCACCGAGGCAACTGAGCCGCTCAGCCTGTGGGTAACAGGGGTCACGATGGGGCTGGTGTCTGTGGAGCAGCTAAACACCTTCTGGGAGGAAAGGCCCCTGAACACTTAATTCTCCAGGGAGAACGGAGGCACCGTAACCTAGCCAAGGCTCTGCTGATGGGAAAGTGTAACGCGCTAAAATCAACTGCACGGAGCAACGGAGAGGAGCCGACACGGCTGAGCAGATTTGATGCTGGCACCAGTGCAGAACGAATGCCAGGGACAACGCGGAGAGGGAGGCCAAGAGAGGATCAGGCCCTGGGAGCATATGGCCTGCAGGCTGAACTGTTTCATCCCGAGCGTTAATAACGGACCCAAAGTCTGTAATTCTTAATTGTGCTGAATCCTAATGCCCTCCGCTAAGGGCCTTGGGATTCTGATGGAGGATCAGCTGGCATGGAAGATAACAACAGTAACACACAGTGCATGAAGCCTAACCAGCACATCAGTGGTCTGCCATGCTGCTCCTCTCACTTCCCTTCAGTCTTCTCCAGACTTCTTCCTCCCCCGATGCTGGCAAGAAAAACTCATTTAAACATCCCCTTGTTTATTCCATCTAATTTTCCTATGAGGTGGCTGCTTGCTTATGTGGAAGGACAAGACTGGGGCACGGATGGAAAGGGTATGAAGGCAACAAGAGGACAGAGATGGGATTGCTGACAGATGGAGAAAGGCCTCTTGGACATCACACAGACTATTAGGGATCGGAAAGGACCTCGAAAGATCATCCAGTCCAAACCCCCCGCCACAGCAGGATCACCTAGATCAAGTCACACAGAAACATACCCAGGCAGGTTTTAAACATCTCCATGCAGCCTTCTGCTCTGGCTCTTCACCTTACCTCTTGCAAACAGACACAATTTCTAAATGAAGAGGTCTGGACCTTCATTAACTCTCTTGTTCACAGACAACCTCCATCATCGGGTGGCTGCTGCAGCCAATACACCCAGTGCCAGGGGATGGGACCAGCACACAGGCACTCACACTGCTCCACAGCACTCCCAGCTCAAACTCAAGCTGAAACAACCTCCATTCACCACAAATCACTGGTGAATCCTGCACCACTTTGCATCTCCAAACCTACCCACACTGGGAACATTCCCAAGCAGGTAGCTTTTGGGATGCTCACTGCTCATCAGGTTATGAAGTTGTTGCAGGGGGACTGGACTAGATGATCTTTCGAGGTCCCTTCCAATCCCTAATGATTCTATGAAGTGAATGGCTACCTACAGCAACCAGGCACCCACCTGCTTTGTTTTGCTGGTTTTCTTAAAAAAATAATCAAGCATCCCCCAAATAAACAGCAGTGGAAGGAGATGGAAAGCAAGTACCCTCCTTGACATCTCCAAGCACAGCGGATGCTCTTCACCGGCTCCTGTTATTTATTTATTTACTTGTGCAGAGAAAATGCTCGTTACTGGAGAAACCCAAACGCTGATAAGATGATGAGAGGTTTGCATGGTGGTTGATGGTCTCCCTTTCGCTTATCCTGAGTGAATACAAGTATCTATAACTAAACATCTCCCTTAGGGCACTGATGACTGAGGTATGTTTATTGCATTGAGTGAATTTATATATATAATCAGCACAATAAACATTATTAAATTGTCTGAGTAAAATCAAAGCATGAAACACACAGTCAGTGCTGAATTCTAATGACGCTGAATGCCCATGATTGCATGGGGAAAGGATCTTAACAAGCCTTGATTTGAGCTTTGGCATCCGCCTCACAAATCACACGAAATGTTCTCTCTTTAATAGTGCTGAATATTGATAAATGTCTCTGCACGGCACAACAGGGAAGTTGGTCTCTATTGGCAATCTTTACCAAAGTGTGTTTTTTCCTTCTCTACACTCAAGGGTTTACCCTGAATGATTTAATTATAATTTTCCTTGTGTAAGACAAATTAAAGAGGAGAGTAGGAGTGTCATGCCAAAGCAGATTATTTATCTCCTTAACAGATTGCTGTGCACCAAACCCCAGAGCTGCTGCTGCTGCTGCTACTTACAGAAACCAGGCGAAATGTGGGACAAGAGGAGAGATGTAATATATGTTTAAAGCCCAAAAGAACAAAAGCATTAACCCATTGTTTATAGCTGGAATTGTTTCGTTCCTGCGGAAGCCATACACACAGAGCACGCGGAGACCAAGAGCAGCACCGCGACGCTCCCTGGCCCCTGCCCAGGAGCGAAGGATGTCTCCTGCTTTTGGACATCTTTTTGCTCTACGAACGTCCCAGGGTGACTCTGGCCACCCAACCTGCCGCTTGCTTTGCTGCTGCGAAGGAGAACTTTTGCTGTCGCTTGGCTCTGAGCGCAGCAGCCCCGCAGCGACCAGTGTCACCGGTTTCCCCAGAGCTCACCCCCTGTGCCGTGTATAACGCTGGGCCTATGGCACGGCGCTGTGTGGGCACGTCAGCAGCCAATGACTATTCCTCCTGCTATTTTAAACCCCTTGTTTATAAGCAAAACGTGTTCTTCCCCCCAAGACGTATGGCAGAGCAGCTGCTTGCCCGCCGACTGTTACGCAGGTGCCTCCGCGGTTCTGTCTCGCGGGTCTCGAGCAGCCTCGCAACCTGACCTGTGGCATCAGGAACCCCATAAAACACAGCCTGAACTAGCCCAGTGACATGTGCCAGGGATGACAGTGATTATAGTAACTCCCACATAACCAACTTGCCTCCTGCAGCCCACTCTTTCTCAAAAGCCCAGGAGGAAGGAGGGGAGGGGGAAACAGCTTTACAGCAGCCCCTAAAAGTTAATGTTACCTGTATATGATTATTTATTGCTGCTGGGCAGTCCTTATGATGTGGCTGTGCCTAACTGTTAGGACACTTGCAGCTTTTACTATGTGCTTTTTACAGTTGTTTAAATCTAAAGAAATAGCTCTTGGTTGTCTGAGACTAAAGCTAACAGGTACAGGCACACAAGGTGCAGGAATGAGAGGGGAAGCCACAACCCAAAAACCTGCCCCAGCCAGCCCAAGCTGTGGACTTGTGTGATGGGAGGTGGAGAAACTGATACGTCCCTTGTGAGCCCTTCTGACCACACAATTTGACCCGAGCCTGGGCTTGGGACCTCCTCCACTAGTCCCCTGGTATTCACAGGCTCAGCTGTGTTGAAGCAGCTGGGCACAGGAACAGAGAGGGATTTTGCTGCAAGTCTAGCAAACTCACCCTTTCCACCAGACCCACCTGTTTTCCTGGTCTTAACCTTTGCAACCAAAAAAATGACCAAAACCCTGCTCATGCCTGCGTTCTCTCTACAGTGAAATTCCACCTTCTCTGAGCTTTCAAATACTGACAGCAGAGCACAGCGACTCTTTCCTCACCGCCCTGCCCGCAGATAAATACCCTTTCAGAAAGGAAACCAGTGCAGCACATCTCAGGCAAAAGAGTGTCTGTGTCAGATGAAATCCAGGCAGGCACCACGGTGCCTGATGAGACTGCAACACAACCCTTAAGTGCATCAGTAGGCATTCTTCTGTGTGTAGTCTCCTGCTCTCCTTATGGATAAAGATGTAATTCAATCACTGCAGCAAATGGATAGCGTAAACCCTCCATGCACCGAACGGAGGCGAGAGAAAGCCAAGCCTGTAGCTCTCTTACTGGTGTTCCTAAATACACCTACTTCTGAGTTTCAATGCCCTAGAGAACCCGGCACGCGTGAGGAAGGTACGAGGGCCAAGCTGTGACAATGCAGCCGCTGAGGACCTGAAGTCTTCTAAACTATGACAATCTCAAACAACACCACGGCGTGTTTATGCCTTCCTGACTAATTCATTTGCAACTTTACTAACAAAAACATATGCACTGCCTTGTTTGCAGACCCTCGGCTGCCTCCAGGCCACAATTACAGGACGCAGATGCGTGGGTTTCCAGTTCTCTCACTTCAGAACACGTTCCTGCATTTGCACTGCATTTCGCATGGAGCAGCAGTTGCACAGCGTTTCCTCGGTTAGACGGGCGTCAGCAGAACAGCACAAGCCTCTAGTCAGTGCGAGAGGATCCGTTTCACTGCGTGGGGCTTTTATTTTATATACTCAGAAAGGAAAACAGAGATAAAAAATTTATTGAAAAGTCATAAACCCATCTTGTTCAGCTCTCCGTGAGGGGAAAAAGGGAATTTAATTGTTTAATAAACATCACGTTGTTTTTTAGTGTCCCATGTAAGTCTTCAGGAAAACCACGTCCTTGACACTTGCATGTGATATAAATGTAGTTCCCCCACGTGTCCTTGCCGTGACGATGCCTTACACACACACACAGGGCACTCCTTTCAACAGCGGTCCTTTAAAAATAAAATTAATCTATCTATTCCCAACAGCACTATTTTCTTAATATCAGAACGATCTAAGAGGTATTTATATAGCTTCTCTATCAATCTACTTTCAGGCCACCAGAAATATAAACTCTATGGCTTAACAATTCCATTATCCTCTTTCTAATGAATGAAAGGAGGACAGAAAGACAAAGCCATCAGTTTCCATAAAATCCAGCTTTCACTAGTGTCTGCTGTAACAATTCTGGATGGGCAAAGGGACTCTCCTGAATGCAAAGAAGCACTGCCCTCCCCACTGCGCCCACGCTGCTCGAGACCCTTCTCCTCCACCGCTGCCAGCAGCGACGCCGAGGCTGCAGCAGGCACCGGCACCCACGGCCTGAGCTCCTCGGGGAGCATCTGTCTCCCCATAAGCAAAAGTTATGTTGTTAGACACGCCTCAGTGAAATCTGGGGGTGTAAAGAAACAAACCTGCAATAAAGCATCCTGCGGAATAAAGCGGAGCCTGCGCCGAGAAGCCCGTCAACAGACAACCCCTGATTTAAGCCACTTCTTTGAACAATGCAAGCCTAGCAAGCATAAATTAACTTGCACTTCTAAAGGCCAAACAACACCAGTTAGCTGGTTTTATCAGCACTTAAAGAAACTCCACAACAATCCAGTTTGTTTTAAAGAAACCCAGCGAGCTCGAGCCTAGGCTGCCTTGTGAAAGCAGGTGAATGTGAAGTAAAGACAGGGAAATGTGCTGGGTGAGATGGGGCGGTGAAATCTGGCACAAAACCGGGTGGTAAAACAGCCTGTACTGACCAGGAGACTTTCTCCTTCACCTCCAGCCTGCAAACCCAGAGGACATCAAGGGGAAGTAACCACCCAGGATGCAGAACTCGGAAAACCAACCCCGCTCACGCTCTTCACACTTCCCCCAATACGCTTATCCAATGCACTTCTAATTAGCTATTTGTGCCCACATTGATCCAATTAACAAGCCATAAAGATCCCAACAAAAGGAGCACATTCTGCCCAATGGAGACTCTATTCAACCAAGCCAAAACCAGACACGGCGAGACAAGGAGGACAAAACCCAGGCCAAGGTGGTTGGCCACCGCTCCCAACCGTTTCAGAGCTGCTCATGGGGTGGAAACCCCACTGGCACCTACCTCTCCCGTTTAGGAGTGTGGACCGAGAGCTGTCCGTTAGTTGAGGCGTGTGGGTTGATGATTAAGGAGGTTTTAGACGGCGCAGAGGAGGAGACGCAGGTGGTGGACAGGTCGAGGCTGCTGTGGTTGTTGCTGGCTGCCTCCTCCGCTGTGTGCGAGCTTGTCACTTCCTTCCAGAGCTGCTGCAGTTCTGTTGGAATCATGCCTGAAACAAACAAATTGGATAATTAAATCAATTAACAGCTAATTCGGCCGTCTTCAAACAGTAATTAAATCAAAGAGTCAGTAAACAAAGCCTAGCGTTGGTTTGAGGGTGAGCGCACGTGCAGGCTCGTGCATGTCAGTGAGTTTTTGCTTTTCAATAACTAAAGGCTGATCTCCAACCCCACACGTCTCTGACACGTGGGATACGCGTGTAAGGCAAAATCCAGAGCGTGGGGGTTCACACAACACACTTCCCACCCCAAATTCCATGTTAATGACCCGCCTGGATGTGTTCCCGTGTGACTTGGTCTAGGTGATCCTGCTGCGGCAGGGGGATGGGACTGGATGATCTTTTGAGGTCCCTCCCAATCCCTAATGATTCTATGATTTGTTGTCATTAAAATTGCACAGGGCCCATTTCCAGTCACTTCCTCAGGTGAAAACTGCTTCGAGCTCACAGCCGAGTTGGCTACTCTGCAGTCAGCTGAAGAAATACTCTTCATTACTTAATGCTACTATTTGTTTCCACAGTGTTGTAAGGAAAGCGAGTACTTTCTCACCTGTTTTTAAAAGAACGGAAGGTCTTAGGAAATAAAACCCCTCAGCTTTATTATTGTGACAACATGAACCACAATATGACTAATTTTGTGCTTAAGTTTTAAATGATGACAAATAGCTTTGTTATTAAATACAGTTTTTATTAATCACTTTTCGACATAAATTATGAATTCATATTGTCTCCCTGAAATGCTTTTCAAATTTTAACAGTCAAATTGATTATACTATGATTATTTCATTAACACACCTATCTTTCTCATTAATTTTGGTTTCTCAAACTGCTGGCTTAATTGATGGATGTGTCTACTGGAGAACTGTGTAACTTGCTATACAAGTAACACTATTATTACTGTCATCTCTCGGATCGATGCTAATGAGCCATTCAGGAGCAAAGTGAAAACACAAAATAAGCTTCAAGAAATAATAATAATAATAAATAAAAATCAACTTGTTATTTAAGTGGTGGCGCAGTGGACACCAGAGTTAGAGAGTCACAGAACATTAGGGATTGGAAGGGACCTTGAAAGATGTCTACTCCGATCCCTCTGCCACAGCAGGATCACCTAGACCGAGTCGCACAGGAACACATCCAGGTGGGGTAGGACACGGTGTCACATGAATGAGGCAAATGAGAACTTGGTCAACCCAAAGGCCGGAAGGGGAGCCGAGCGTCAGCGCGAGACGGGCTCACGCTGAGATCATGCTTTTGGATAAAACTTCTGTTTAGTGATGTGATGAAACAAGTCAAGATTCTCTCACTGAAGGCTGTTTCAGTGCCATGGGAAAAAACGAGCGGTAGAGACGCATTGCATCGACCTTACAGGGAAAGAAACCAAGTGTCTGTGTGGTTTTGGACAGAGGTTTCTCAGCGCTCTGCCTCTAGATCATCCTTGGGATGACCGCTCATTGTTTCACCCTGTCGTAGCGCTGGAGCTATCCTAAGGACACCTGCCATTTTCTGAGTGTAGAGCGGCAGCGCACGCAGGCGTGGATCTCACCAATCCTAAGGTATTGAAATAAAATTAAAAAAATAAAAAAATAATTTGGAAGGGAAAAAAAAGAAGAAGGCAGCAGTCTGCATTATATTCATTTGAAACACATAATAAAAAATGCCAAGGTCTAAATTTAATTTATTTTTGTCATTTAGAATACAATGGGTAGATAATCATCTCAACGTGATCAGCCAAACATCTTTACTTTGCTAAACTGTTAAAGATTTTAATTATGCTAGCTTTGGAGAGCACTGGTCTAATGAGGCGATAGACTCCAGAGAATCTAAGTGGTTAAGAACTGTGAAATGAGTCTGATAGGATTTTTTTATATTCACCGTGGATCGTTTGCATATCAAAGAGGAGTAAATTATTGCACGACAGACCAATAACCTTCCCCGCCTTTCCAAGAGTAGCATTAACAAAAACAGTTGGTCTCTGGTAACGGTTCACTACAAAATGCTCAAATCCTCAAGTATCTGCAATTAATATATATTATGAAAGAGGCTTCAATTTATACATTAAGCGATCAGATATTCGTAGGACACATCGCTTCCTCCAAAGCCACGTCAGCCGCCTTTCATCAGACCCGAACGCCAATTATGTTTTGATGGATTCTGTCCCAAATGAGCGTTTAGTTATTAGACAGATTCCATTAGTAATCGTCCCCCTGAAATTAAACTTCGGAGCAAATTAAACAAAGCAGAAGGTCAGTACACAAGCCGATGTCCTGTTTTGCTGCGTCGGGGCCATTATTTTCAAACACCTTGCAAAGTGACAGTGTGGGGTGTATTTTTAGCTAACACGCTTGACAGGACTGTCTGCGCACTAACAATTACCTGGGAGCACGGCTGACCCTTACACCACTGTTTACTCAGTTGAAACAATAGTGAATAGACTTGTCTGTTGATGATAACGTATTGATATGAGACTGCATGAGTCGACACCTATTTTTATTTTCCAGAATAAGCAAATAGGGAAAGAATAACCTGGGGTTTTGCTCTTCTTGGGTTTTTTTTGCGACCACCCCGTTATCTGGATTTTTGCAGGATATTAATGAGAGACTCACTCGCCTCTCCCTGTTCCACTTCCCCTCTTCTCCTGGTCACTTCTGGGTTTACGAATGTTTTACCCCAAGGAAAAGCTTGTGAGGGTCACAGCTGTTAAAATACACAGCCACATAATATTGGATCCTTGCTGTAGATCCTCTACAAGTCAAGGTGTTTGGTCTGCCTTGCTGTACAAGGCTTAACTCACAGTAGCACTGACTGTACTGTATGTGGAAAGTACAATAAAATACACCCTAGGTTGAAAAAGAAGGAAATGCTGGAGATAATCAGGAGGATTGCAGGTTGTGTATGGGAAGTAAAAGAAAATACACCCTGAATTGAAAAAAAAAAGAAAATGCTGGAGATAATCAGGAGGATTTCAGATTGTGTATGGAAAGTCAAATAAAATACACCCTAAATTGAAAAAAAAGGAAATGCTGGACATAATCGGGAGGATTTCAAGTTGTGTATGGAAAGTCAAATAAAATACACCCCAAACTGAAAGAAAAAGGAAATGCTGGACATAATCAGGAGGATTTCAGGCTGGTTATGGAAAGTAAAATCAAATACACCCTAAACTGAAAAAAACAAAACGGAAATGCTGAAGCTAATCAGGAGGATTTCAGGCTGGGTGACGACTGAAGGAGTTAACGGTGATGTCACACACATCTGCACACAGCCCATCCCTTCGGTATGACTCCATCATCTAATTAATAAAATCAAATTTTAAAAAGCCTCTCTCTCCTCCTCCTTCCCCAAATTTAGTTCTTTTAGAATAATTCTGGAGAGAATTCCTAACTAGCCTGTCAAAGCGGGCAGTCGAAGGCTTCGCTCATTACTCACCCGGCAAAATGGTTAAATAAAATAATAGAGCGGATGGCAAAGAGCGAGTCAAATAGACCCACGAACACTGGCAATAAATTATGTAATTCACCATTTAACAGTTTCGTTGGAGCAGCGAGAGCTAAATTTTGAGTCTGATTCCCAGAACTGCGCTGAGCTTATCCGAGATCGCTACTGCCGGTCGCCGCAACTTTGTGCGTACCGGCACCGGGATTTAGAGCTCAAACCACGGGAGCCATCAGGCACCCAGATGTCTCAGCCAGCGCCGTTACTTTCGCTCGCTGGTGATCTGAGGTGTGATCTGCAGCTTCGTTTCGCAGACACTGAAGCCCGAGCCCTCGCGGCTCAGAGCACCGCCGACACGCGGTTTGTTGATCAGTGGCCGCTACGCACAGATGCGAAAGCGAGATTGTGGGTGCGTCTCAACACCAAGATGACACCGACGTAACGGTAAAGGTTGTGCTGGCTTGTTTAAGACAATAGGCTAAAAACTGAAATGAAAGCAAGACGCAGCTCTAAGCAGTGTATTAGTTCTAAAAACATAACAAAAATAGCGCTTAAGAAGGGGCTGGCTCTCCCTAGGAACATTTATTACTACTGCGGACACTTCAGAGTAAAAGCAAAATGCTTTTTAACTGAATTCATAGCTGCATTTACTAGAAGGATGATTGTGTTTGAGTTTTTTATAGGCACGCTCACAGGATCTGTCTCGGTCTGGCAAAGTGTTCTGAAAACAAAAGGGCACGACGAAGGTGATTTTTTCTTTAAATAAGAAGTGTCCATTACCAATTATTTTAAACTATAGCCCTGGCTCTTCATTGCATTTTTCAGGAGAACTAGTCCTCTTCATTATCAAAGAAAATGTAGGCAGCAGAGGTTTAAAAAATGTATGTTGTGGGGACAGTTGACAGATCACCACTCACGGAACTCAATTTCCCAACCCCAGGTATCACCGGCTCAAAGACAAACAGAGTTGCTCAACCTCTCCGTGTCCTTGTACCTCCATACCCAGGTGACCATGTTCAAGCAAGCAGAAAGTTGATTTAAACCTCATAATGACATCAGTTTTAAGCCATCGTCTCGCTGATAAAAAAAAATAAAGTATCGTGCTGCACTCGCAACCGGCCCGAATCCTCCAGTTGCTCTTCTCCTCCCGGCTCCAGCCGCCCCCAGTGCTCCCAGCTCATTTCCCTGCAAGAACCCGGCACTTTCTGCTTATGTTTATGTTGTCTCCGGCGTGCGAGCCGGCACCCCTTTGGTTCTAAATACGTTTCTTCGCCAGGACTAATAGTTACACTACCCTGCTAGCCATATCAATCAATGCCACGACTGCTGAATTACCTACTGGTGTCTCCGATGTGTTACCGCACAGATTACACTTCATGCATCACCACATTCATTTCTCTCACATTACACGTGAGCGTGTCTTGTCACTGCCCAATTGCCCTCCTCTGGACAGCTTAACTGATGTACTATACAATGAACCTCACCGAGACGACCTAATGGTATAGGAGCTGTGGGAAAAATCAGCAAGGTTGCAGCTTGAGGTTGGTGGGTGTGTGGGAACAGCCAGGGATGCTCCCATCAATAAATCTCAAGAGTAATTAATGCACATTACGATGTTTTTCAAGTCCAAATGGCATTTTGTCTCCGTGCCCTTTTTCCTGGTCTCGCTTCATGCTTTCTAGCCACCAGACCAGGCATCAACAGTGAGTGACCAACGACCACCCTGCGGCTCCCAGCCAGGCAGCACCTTCCCTGAGCACAGGCCCAGTTGCTCAGCTCTGGGATGTTGGAAAGCTGAACTGAGCCTTGCAGAGCAAAGTGTCAGGACCCTCAAAAGCTAAACCTCTCAAGACAAGACTTGGACGCTCAAATACCTTTCTGGGTCTGGTAAAACAAAGCCTAAATAAACCTTGCTGGGCACACAGCAGACTCTAGTCCCCAGTTTCATCTCCCTTTACCCACAGAAGTTACTAGTCCCCAGCCACTTCGCTTTCCTTCTGCAGCACAGCACACAAAAACAAGGAAGGTGAAGTACAGCAGCGATTCTGTCCCGTACCCCCCATTTAACTGAACAGAACTGTATGCGAATTTGTTGTATGATTTAGTAACTCGAAGAGGATCAGAAAAGCTCAGGTTATCCAGCTAGAGCCGGCTCAAGCTGTTGAGGTGGATGTTTAAATTTATTATGAGGCAAGGGAAGGAAAAAGGCAGGTTTACTCAGAAATGCCAGCACCACGGCTGAAAGATCTGGTCACCCCAGAGCCATGTCCAGTTTGAACAGTCTCCACGAATCACAGGAGCCAGAGGTCAGGCAAGGCTGTCAAAATGCCCCAAGGCTTACAAACAATAAATGCACCAAATCAACAGATGCACAAATAATGAAATAAAGATACACACACACAAATAAATAAATAAATAAATAAATAAATGCATTTGAGCTGGAGGGGAAGGAAAAATGATAATAACCTCCCCCCCAGGTTATAACTGGCAAAAGTTCTAAGATTTAAGTAGTCATTGCTTTTGACGTGTCGGTGTCTTTAAGATGAAATAAAAATAGGGATTTCAGCAAAGCAGTAACTTCTTGCAGAGGGTGGGACCGTATAAAGACGTAGGAGGATCTAATTGTCAATAATGCCGTTAAAATGAAACGGAGTTAATCCCAATTTGCCTCAGCGTGGAGGCAGTGAAAGGAAGGAAGGCCGTGTGAACGGGATGCAGAGCAGACACTGCCACCTCTGCCTCAGAGCTGCAGCAAAGGGCAGCCAGATTTCCACACTTTGGCAGCGTGTGGGTCAGAGCTCCTCTGCGACCGGCTCCCGGCCAGGCTGGAACCAGAAACGGCCCAAGTAACACATTAGCAAAGGAAAAGCAGCTCTGACACTGCCCTCAGCCATGAACCCAGCACCAAGAATCGATTAAGACGCCTCCTGTGCAGGATTTGAAGCCCAGATTAGTACAACCAGCAGCTTCGAGTCCATGAGACCAGTTATAGCTGTGCAAATTGACTCCGAACCACCTGCCTCCCGCTAGCCCGAGCATTGCACGACTTCAGCGCTGCCCTTCTCAAAAAATATCTTTATAATGCCTACCCTGCCTGTCAGAATTTTTCTGTGCTTATTATTTTATGAGCCTATGAGATCTCTCTCTCTCTCTCCCCTTCACTGAGTGACAGTTGTGAGTGCGTGTGCATGCATGCTACTGCTTTGCCAGGCAGCCAGCAGCTCCCAATCCCCTCACCTACCTTGTGCAAGGGGTTGCAAAGGCAGAGCAGGCTGGCCGGGCTGGATCGTTAGCAGCCCCTGCCGCTGCAAAGACAGGAGGTGCTGCTGTTGCAACTGCTGCATCTGTAGGAGTTGCTGCTGAAAGGCCAACTGCTGCGTAGCCACCTGCTGTTGCTGGGGCTGCAAAAGAAAACAACAAATACATAACAAATGCACGTTTGTCAAGACAGAGCAAAGCATTTACAGAGCTCCTTGGCTTAACAGGCTCCAAACTCCAACTGCAGCCACTCGGTACCCAGGCAAGCTCGCGAGCCCGCCACCCCACAGCAAAGAGCCCACGGCACACTTGGGTGCTGGAGGTGAGCACAGGGGTGCAGTTGATTCCCACCTCCAGCGGTTTCTTTCATCCTAACCCCAGCCCCTCCTGCCAATCCAATTAAAAATGTATGTGCCGCTCGTCGGCCCACGCCACCGCATCACCCCGCTCCACGTGGTCCTGTTTCACCCCACGATCGGCTGCGCTTCAGCGCTGGGTAACGCGAACGCTGCTGGCAGCTGTTAAAAGTGCCGGGCAATTCTTGGAGGCCAAGAACACGTATAACGTGAGAATCACACCACACCATCACATCACACTCAGATGTAATGAAAAGCAACCCTGCGCGGCGCTCTGCTTGCTCGTGCAAGGGTTGTCTCAACTATAAAGGCGATAGGACCTGCTTAATTTATGGAACTTTGTACTTACTCTCCCTTATTCATCCATCAAGCCCCACAATACTCTGTTCTGTTTTGGAATTGTTCTGTGCTGTGTTTAAGGCTGCTGCTCCTGCACTTTGAAAATTTTAATTATTCTCACTAGAAAGAAGATGGAGTTGCTTTACTCCACGGGGATGTGAACCCTGAACCTTGGAGGTGTAGAAGAACATGTTGCTTTTCTCACTGCTGTACCCGGAGAAGCTTTTAACTACTCTGTTTATCACTTCTGACATAAATAAATGAGCAAAAATCAGACCTTTGAAGAAGAAAAACTTCATCTAATATTGTTAATTAGCCATGACAAACGATGAAATAACATTGTAAATCTTTCATAGAAACAGCCACTGGATTTTAATTACACACATTCATAATTTAGCAAACAACATCTTACTTGAATGTGAGTGTTTAATATGTACAGTACTCCAGGCTCCAGAGTCCTTAATTTTGCTCAGTTAAGGAAGCCTCTAGGTTTCGCTGCCATGCTCATCTCGTGTTTTATTTGCTTTGTTCTTTAAAACCCATGAAAGGCTTTGCGATTTGATAAATATCTTTTTATTTATTGTACAATGACAGGAGGAAAACTTTTGTTGTGTAAAACATCAATACATCATGCCAGTGTTTAGCAGTTCCTTGTGCTAGCCAAAAAAAATTAATGTAGATTTCCTTAGTAATTATCTGAGTGATAGAAAGATAATACAGTGCAGTAGTACAATAAATAGAAGGAAATTATCTAATATCCCTAATCTGCTAGGAATCATATCAAGGTGGAGGTCTTATACACACTGCAGCTAACAATTACGGAAAGAAAATTAACTCTTTGAAAACTGCATACTTCCACAAACCCACCCCAGGCACATCCCCAGCTCCTTTGTCGTCCTGCCTTGACGCCGAGCCAGAGGATGGCTGGCCCCATTCCCTACTGGTGTCAAACAGGAAACAAAAAAAAATCCAACAGAGCTGCAGAGGCAGGACTGACGGACAGCAGCCAAGGGGTTCAGCACCCACCTTCTGCTGCCATCGTGTCCCATCAGCACTGCATCCCCAGGAATGTCAGGGGGAGAGGAACAGATGATCTTTCGAGGTCCCTTCCTATCCCTAATGATTCTGTGACTGTACACGGACACTCCATCTGCTGCCCAGGGGGTTGTGGAGTCTCCTTCTCTGGAGACATTTAAAACCCACCTGGACGTGTTCCTGTGTGACTTGGTCTAGGTGATCCTGCTGTGGCAGGGGGATTGGACTGGATGATCTTTCGAGGTCCCTTCCAATCCCTAATGATTCTGTGATTCTATAACTCTACACAGACAGTCCATCTGCTGCCCGGGGGGTTGTGAAGTCTCCTTCTCTGGAGAGGTTTAAAACCCACCTGGACATGTTCCTGTGTGACTTGGTCTAGGGGATCCTGCTGTGGCTAGATCATCTTTCGAGGTCCCTTCCCATCCCTAATGTTCTGGGCTTCCATGGTACTTACAGAGTCAATTAATCTTATTTCCAGAGAAAAACTAAGACTTGAGGATTAAGTCTAAGACTAACACTACAAAATCTAAGACTAAGACTTGAGACAGTTAAACATATAGGTGTTTAGATATTCTGACACTCGGAGAGTTTCCATTTCTTTGCAACAGCTTGCTCAGGCAGATCCAGTCGTCATAACTATCTGCACCAGCAGCAGATGAAGGCAAGCCCCAGCAACAGCTATATTAAGAGTTAATGTTTGCCTCCATAAATATTAATTTTCTAAAAATACAGATGTATTTCACACGTATTTATATAGACAATGGTATTACATAAAAATCGAATTGCAGTAAGTGGTGTTTTACCTAGTTGTCATCCAAGGTTCAAGTGAGCACAGTGGGGGTTTTTTATTTTAAAAAGAAAAACCCACCCCACCTTTCTGTTAATTGAGTGATGCCCGTTGGGTTGTCTCCTCAGCTATCCTAAGAAAAGTCCCCGAACACTCTCTACTTTGAAAAGCCAGGATATAAAAGTATACAAGGCCCATTGTCCAAGAAAGAATTTAAAAGCAAGACACGTTGCCAAACTGTGCTCCCCACCCAGTTACCAAACACAGGATACGAGGCAGTTTGTTTACTTCTCACAATTGAATGCATACAAAAAAGGTCTCCGCACAGTCCTGTTGTCAGGTCAGTAGTCGGTGTTAAAATGCTGAAATATCCTGATAAAACTTGCATTTTTGATCCCCTCCCTAAAGCTTCTGTCAAAGGTCTGTTTTCCTTTCTTAGGTTACTCCCTACTGCCTAACGTAAACTGTCACAACTGCCGGAGGACAAACGGCCCTGCTTGGAAAACAACCCGCTCGCTCCATCCAGCAGCCAAGTGGGATCCTCCCGTGGCTCTACAGCTCCCCTTGACTTGGGGGGGGACCTGGTTTTGCTGGGGGAGAGGCAACCGTGGGGAACAGAGCTGAGATTTCACCCCAGAGCCTCTTACTCTTGAGCGCTGTGCAGTGCTCACCCTTTGCTACACCACATAACCCTCGAGTAAAACCCACCAGAAACCTCACTGGGCTCCGTCTGTTGTCCTGCTTGGGGGGCTGGGGAGGTTTGTTGTGTTTTTCTTCTTTCACAACAGCACAATAGGACAAGGCACTAACAGAAGGACTTGGGGGACGCAGTACATGAATTACACTTGTTCCATCTGTCAAGGTACAAACCGGACTCTCGTTAGCGCGGCGGCCGCTGGTCCCCACCGTGGCACTGCTCGCCATGGGACCGACCCACAGTTTGTCGTAGGAGAGGGGGGAAAAAAAAAACCAACCAAAAAAACCCCACCGTTTGCATGTTAATTCAGCAAGAGAAAGCAGGAAAAATGGGGCTGAATGGACCTGTGGGATGAAAGGGCATCACTGCAATGGGCCCCTACTGAAACCATTGGGAAAACACCTCCCCAGAACCCTAGGAAAAGCTGGGGAGACGAGGGCCTCTTGTTCCCTTAACAGCCACCACGTTAAAACGCTCTTCTTGAGACAGGAGTCTTTTCTTATTGTTGCTTTCGCCAGTGTAGTGTCAGCCGCGTGACCACGGCAGAGCCGCGCGTTAGATATTGAAATGCCATCACATTGTCTAAGTTCCCTTCTCGTCTTTTCTAACACAAAGTATTTTCCTTCCCCCCACCCTCCTTCAAGCCCCGAGCCCTCATCTTTGTGTCTGAGATGCTCTCCTGTCTGACAACAGCAATTTAGAAGAGTTAACTTTTATCGTTCATTCTGCTGTGTAACTTTCCCCTTCAAATTTCTTTATCTGCCCTCTGAGCTCATCTGAACTTTCATGTTCTCCCAGCATGCAGGCTTGCATTCAAAACTATGTCTAATAGACCAAATAAGAGGTTAATAAGAAGTGGCAACAGAAAGAAAAAATACAATCCCTGGTAACTGATAAGAATGACAGTGGCAGCCCTTTATTGTTTGTCTTCAAATATAGAGTTAAAGATCTTTAAAAAACTAAATTTTGACGCCTTTGAAAAGAAAGAAGCACAAAATAACAACAGGGGGTTATTGCCTGCCAGCCACAGGGGAGAAGCTCCATAATTCTTATTCTCCCTTTTGAAGGCTGTTAGAAATCTGATTCAAAAAAGCAACAGCAGAAGGAGAAAGCCTCTTGAGGCTATCGCCATTTCCTGTGATCATGCATAATGCGTTTCAAAAGTGGGTTTTTACCAATTCTGTTGATCAATTGCACCTCCTTCATATTCCCTCTTTTTTCTGCTGTGTTTACATCTGATGTGACTCAATGACAAGCGCTGTCTGAGACTGTGAAACAGACCTGTCATGTTGATTTATGGGCGCATCAAACCACGACTTGTCCAAACTGAAGCTCGCAGTTCATTAATTAGAGAGTTGTGACTTTGAAGTCAGCTTTCAGACTGTGGTTTTTAACATTTGGCTTAATTTATATGCTCTTGAATGTGGATCTCTAAGGAAAAAACTGAAATTCCCTTCTTGTCTTTGAACTTCTTTTGACCGCACAATAATCATTTCTTTGTCCAGAGTGATGCCTGCATCCCAGAGTCATTAACGCGCATTGAACTGCCACTGATGAGTAAGCCCTACTGAATTAGAAAAACAGCCAGCAAAACAAAGCTGAGAGCATTCTGCACAGTGATATCTCACAATTACATGCCTTCCCTCCCTGTGCCATTTCCATTTTAATTACTGTTAGTCCTTTAGATTTACATTTTAGACACTTTTTAATCTGTTCCCTTTTTATTATAGTGGCGCCCGTAAGCGCGCCATGGTTAAGGTTGTGTCAGCGTTTCCATTATAAACCCCCCTATTTTCAGGGGTTTATAACTCAGCTGGAAAAATTCACTCTGGGTTGAAACTTGGCACAGGTAGCACGATTTGCCCAAGTTTTCAGTGGGGGGGGGGTGGCATGTGTGTGTGTCTGTGTGTGTGCAGAGATGGGTGCGTGCTTCGAGCAGCGCCACTTGTGAAGTGACACGCGAGCGCTGCTGCTATCGCGGGACATCACACGGAGTCTCGTGCCAAGAGGCAGCTCTCCAGCATCTACCCGAGTCGGCACCGACGCTGGATTAAATGTGAACGTCTCAAACTCCTGGAGACTGGAGAGGTGAGCTTGGTGCCTTAAGAAGAAGACTGACTGCAGCAAAATGAAATGTCAGCACACCACGATCAACAGAGTTTAGGTGGTGATGGGTATTCTGAAAGAGAAGTCCATTGAAAGGACAGGTAGAAACTACCCCGGCCTGTCCCATTGCTGCCACGGACTATGGTGACATTAGAGTGAGTTGTCCTATCACCACACCTCAAGCAGGTAGCGTTCCTGCACTACCTCTGCCTCTCAGACCTCACTTCTGAGTGCCACCACTGGTGCTGCTCCAGCACAGTCCTTTCTGCCAAGTCCATCCTAGGAGGAATGTGCAGCCAGAACCTCTCTGACTGGGAATCGCAAGTCCAAACTCAACGCTTCTCGGTATTTTGCCCTGTTTAGAGAGGATGTCACCACAGCCGGTCCTGCTGCTTTGCCCTCTCCCCTCTGCGACATAACTAACTTCCAAAAGCACTCTCCCAAGATCCAAGTCTAGATGCTCCTCCTGAACATGGAGGCATGGTCCCTGCTATAAAATATGTGGCAGCAAGCAAATGGAAAGCGCAGGAGAACACAGGCGAAAACAGGACAATAACTCTAAATCTGAAAGCTGAGACCCGACAGAGTCAGTCCAGTTGTGCAATCATTTATAAGATGAATGACAGTTTAACAGCCACTAGACAGTCCCGGGGGACCTGTGGTTTGAAAGTAAAATGGGTATTGTCTGTACCTCTTTAGGCTGTTTTCCAGCATGTTGTTGCTGTAAAAGTTGAAGCTGCAACTGTTCCTGTTGTTTCTTATAAAACTCTTGAAGCTGCTGCTACAAAGAAAAGGGAAGATGGTAAGAAACAAAGTGGAGAGCCAATTCACTGTCCCTTTTGGAGCAACACACAAACTGTGATTTGAAAAATAGCATCCTTTTATCTGTAATGGCCTGACCTTTAGTTTGAAACTCAACAATAAATTCAGTGCACACTGACTATTCTTGGCATTATCGTTTGAAAAGTAATCTCCAAAATGAACTGATGAAAAACATACCATTTTCTACACAAACTAATTAAAATAAGGCAAGGAATGACCTTTGATTGTAACAACAAAGCCAAAATGCCCTTGCTGAGAGAGCCTGGCGAATCTCTGTTGTGAAACACATAGGCTTTCTAAATGATGGGGTTTGACTGCATTAAGTGTTGGCCAATACATGCGCGGACATCCTGGGAAATACTCTCCTCCTCCTTCTCACTCCCTAGAGGAGCCCTGTGCCAGTGGCACTCCAGCACAGGCAGGTGGGAGCACGTGAGGTGGGGCTGGGCTGGATGCTGACACCCACCCAGGATCCATGACCCCCTGCTGAGCTGCACCCTTAAGATAACAGAGCCTCGGGGCTTTTTGGTGGCCGACTTTCAGCTGAAAAGGGACCATGGGCTGTGGGAAACCCTGATGCACCACACGGCGTGTGCTGGCTGGAATCTTACACAGCCAGTCGTGCGAACCCCTCCAATTTCATTGCTCCCGTTTCCACGGCCCTTCAGGGTTCCAGATGGACACAACAGGTCTGACATGGCAAGTACTGCCCTACTATCTTGTTTATTCCAGCTAGTCAGGGCACACTGTGCTTTCTGGGGGATGGAGACTAAAAGCAACAGGGACATCTGCCGAAGTACTGACACTTAAATATGCATCTGTATTATTTAGCTGATCTTGGAAACACTCCTAGCACTGCTCCCTGGATCCGTTTCCAGTAGCTATTTCTAGAATTAAAAACAAAAGAGCAGTCAGTTCATCTCAGAGCATGGCTGCTCCAAGGTCTGACCCGCCATGTGGGCAGCTTCTCCCCAGGAACGATTCATGAGGTGAAGACCCCACTAGTATCTACAGAGGCCACCTGAGCAGCTGTTAAGGAAAGAATTACCTGTTGAAGCATGAGTGCCTGCTGCTGTTGGAGCAGGACTTGGAGTTGCTGGGGAGTTAGCACTTGTTGCTGGAGGATCTGCTGCATTTGCTGGGGAGTGATCACTTGAGGTGTCATCATAGCCACCGACACTGGAACCTGAAATGAGAGAGGAGAGCAAAGAAGGGGGTCAGAGTGTGCTGCTGCAGCTCCAATGTGCCAACCACCATCCCCACATCCAATATCAAAGGTGCTGAAGGCAAGAGAGTCCTCACAGTCCATCGTGGCAGGTGCAGAGCTACCAACCACGCTTTCCTGGCTACTAAATCCCCCTTTTGCAAAGCACGGTGATGGGAATGCTTTAAAGCAAGTGATACCACAAACCCTCTTAAGAGTTATTTATTTTTACAAGTAACCATCAACGGGGTCTTCCCCTCCCCACCCCAGAAAGTCCTTGTCTTGCACACAGAAATCCAACAGCTGAGTATCCCGCGCTGATGAGATCTAGACCCTATTACGACAGGTTTCTAAGAAAATTGAAGGAAGGCTCAGTGATGTGAATAACAGCACTAGACTCCCATGTAATTTGAACAGAAAGGCCCTACCACGATGTCTTTGCCATTCCACATTCACCCAGCATACAGATGTCTTCAATTCTTTCATATTATGTGAGATACCATTAAAAGCCGCTTTCCATGACATTTCAGTGACAAACAGCTCCAGTGATGAACTTGATAGCATTTCATATTTGCAACTGTTAACACGTTTCTGCACGGGCATCTTTGCAAGGAACCTGTACACTGTATCTGAAAGGATGATGTCTTGTTCAGATAAAACACTGACATTAAAATGACAGGCTGTCTTGGCCAAGGTTACACAAATTGTATTCAAGCGGATACCTAATGACAATGCTATGAATTCTGCAAGCTTTCTAGAATGTAATTTAGCTATTCAAAATAATCACTGCACTTGTGTTTAATTTGCAGACTACATGAGAACCATTTTGTCAGTCCTAGTAATGCAAGAAGACTATTTCCCTAGAAACCCACCCATCTACCCTCCACCCCAAAAAAGGAAAGGGGGGGGGCATTAAAAACTCCCCTCACAAAACAATAGAAGAAAAGACAAAACCCATATGAGTTTTTTCAACAGTAATATTGAAGCACCTCCCTTTTCTATAGTTTCAAATCAAAGAGGTGACAGCACAAAACGAGAGGCAGTAAAGGAGATACTTTTGCTAAAAAGGATCTCCTGTCAGCTCATGTTCCACAATAAAAGGTAATAACATGTTTAGCACTTTTGCCGTGCTAAAAATCAGCAGACAATAGCTGATCAGAAGATAAAGGAGTTAAACCCCCCCCCCCCCCCCATCTTCCAGCGTGGTAGTAAGCAAGGGAGAACTGCAGCACGCATTTTATGTAAGAGAATGTCTTAATATGCAGTTTATCTTGACTTTTTCACATGATTTGTCCTGTCATTTGCATAGCAAGCTCTCATTCCTAATTTCACAGTCATTATGCACTGATGTCCTGATTTCTCAGCATCACTAATTTTGATGAACTAAAAGTGGTTCCTGAAGGTCAGAGGCACGCTCGCCGCGTGGTTGTGTACATGTTTGTGTGCCGGGGCCGGGCGCCGCCTCCAAAGCATGTGGCTGAGCAAAGCCCGGCAAAGGCTCCCACGGCCCATTAATGCAAGCGTGGCCAGGCCCTCTGAGCGTTCCCACAGATCTAATGTGGTCCAGGGATGTGGAGATTTAATGACTGGTCAAACGTCAGCCCCACCAAAGTCAGCGCTCGTTCTCCCATGGCCATGGGAAAGCCACCGGCCGCCGTGGCACCACCTTGCCACGCAGGACACTGAGTCACTGGGATGGGTAATCCTATTAATTGAGAGTTATCTTAATCCCTAGTCTTTTCAAAACTTTTTCTGGGAGTACAAAATTATTTAATTAAATCCTGCCGTCACTATCTTCGCCCCGAAGCGTGACTCACTTTCATTATACTCATCCCCAGAGAAGTTTACTTTACCCTGGGGTTTGCACTACCTTTCATTGAAGTTGGACTGAGCAAACAGAAGAGGAAGCATGTTTAAGTATGTTTTCTGTGCCCTTCTTGGAAGACAGACAACACAAATACTCTTCAGTCAGATTTATGACGACAAGCAGGGATACAGACAGGAATAGGGTGGGGTGCTGTAAACCCTGCACATCGGTGATTAATACGAAGGAGTGCATTCTGCCGTCAGCTATGCGGAGACAACTCCCATTCACTTCCACGGCTTCTCTGCATGTTTATCTTGGGATAAATCTAGGGATTTGGCCCTACCTTTGAAAACTGGCCATGTACCTTCCGGTGAAGGATCTCCTAGCTGCACACTCTCTGCTAGAATGGAGGCGCTCAGCCAGCAAGAAAGAAAACAATTATAGGTCTGTAAGACACACACAGGTCTACGGCACACCGAGGAGGGCAGGCTGGATCCCTTCCGCTCCGTTCTGCCATCTGAAACCACATCTTCACCTGCGCCTCTACAGAAGGTCCTGCCTTCCATTTGTAAACAGGGCTACCGGCCACATTTAGCCCACGTCTGTGCTTCGGCTTATCACAAGGCACCCGACAAACACACACGCACAGAGCAGAAACCGCCGCGTGAAAAGCGCCACGTGTGCCCCCGGCAAGCCTGGGCACAGGCATGCTCCGAGGACCTTAAACAGTTAAGAGTGATGGCCTATATATCCACTCTCTTAACTCCCAACGTCCAACTTTTTCATGTAGCTAGTCCCTGGTAATACCAGGAATCAAAGGGCATGCAGCACCAGCAATAGGCTATTATAGCCCACACTTTATTACCCATTACTACCGAGGTCATTAGCGGTAAGAGTGATTGTACCGGTCTTAACCTATTGATCATTGTAACTACTATCATTTAATCCTGTGTTGAATGTCTGGAAAGCTGCTAAAGGCACACAAGAGAGAGTGCTTCAGCGATGAGAAATATAGCCAAAGCTTGGAAATTACACTTTGATTCATAAAATCTAGCCAGTGGTTTAAATCAATAGTATTTAAAACAGTCATGTAAGTTCTTAACTACAGCTCTCTAATATTTATGGGTCCCTTTCTGAGGGTATTCAGTCAAAAGTAAACTTTATTTTAGATACTGTGCAACACACTTTTTACGCCACCTTCGATAAAAAATATTTATTCCTGATATTTTCGTCCGACAGTAAACGAAACCCAAACCCAGGGCCGTAAATACATCTTAGATGTCTATCTCTCGGATGCCAACTTAAATGTGGTGCCAAAAAAAATTACAAACCAACTTTAAAAACGGCTTAACTGTTTAAGTACATGAAAACGAGCGGGTTTTATGAGTTAACAATGAATCACAGACGGCAGTTTATGAAGAACTAGAATAATTCTGTCTTGCTGCCTTCAGGGAGTTGAAGTTCAGATTAAACTACTGGCAGATATATTTAAAGAAGGCTCCGTTAGCATGCGGAGCGGAGATCAATCTTTTTCTTTCTTGAAGTTGTTTATTTCTGTTTTCCAGGCGAAGCACACGATTGTTGTTACTGATATGATTAATGAACTACTTTTGGTATTGTTGACTGATAACAATGGGGTGTGGTAGATACCCAGCTGCATGTAAACCTGGCAGCAAAGGTAAAAATACAGCTGCGAGTTGGCTTTTGGAGCCGTGCTAGTAGAGACCTGCTGACATGCTAATGCCATCAACGGCAAAAAATGTCTTTCATACTCACAAGTGTTTTCAGACACTATTTCTCCCGGGGTTTTGCCTGCTGCTCCTCGGCATCCGCCCCCCAAAGCCCTCCTGTCCATCACGGTCCCATCTGCCAAGACCAGAGCTTCGCGCTCTGCTTGGCAAGACCAACCAAGGAAAAGTTCCACCAACTTGGGCCAAGTTCACCTCTAACTTCCCAACGGAGTTACCGCAGGGATGCATTTGTCACTCCTCCACACAACCCAGACAAGGGTCACGGGGATGAAAATGATTTAGTCCTATTTAATCATCTACAGTCCCCTATTTTCAGTGATATTAATATAATTAAATACTAGCTAAATAATTTCAAGTAGTTTAATCTTGTATGAAGTAAAGGAGGGGGGAAAAAGAGAATAAAAAAGCCATTTTCCAGAGATGGAGCCTTCGGTGTCGGGTCCTGCTAAGTGTCAGCAGGCACTCGCGGAGCATGAGGAGGATTTCCTTAATTCATAAACGATAACTCTGCCAGAAAATCCTGTGATGGACGTTCACAACCTTGATTTCGGTTAAGACCTCATACCAGGTACCCTGGATTTCCAAAGAGCAACCCCTCTGTTAAAGTTTTTGTGATAAAAGTTAAACGGAGAGAAACAAGTGGCTGAGGAACAGCTAAGAACACCGGGCTATGCATTCAGAACGGACACGGCCAGGCAAAACCAAACGGCTCACCCGGGCTGCCTTGTTAGAAAGCTAGTGCACGCGAGGCATCTGAAATGTAAAAATAATACCTGTCTCTCTCAGCCCAAATAATGCAAACCGCCCGTGCCACGGGAGAAGATAAACCACTGATACCCTGGCAAGCAGAAAGGCGCGATGCCACGAGCCAGAGCAGAGCCCAGTACAATCAGAAGCGCTGAAGGCAGCCTCCATCCCGCGACTAAAACACTTCCGACGTAGCGTTTCATCCTCCAAAATAATGACAGCAACCCCCCACCACCCCGTCCCCGCCGCCGTTGAGAATTCTTCAGGCAGAGGCTGCGTTATGCAAAATGGAATCGCGCTTTCAGACCTATTCTCTCCACAATACGGTACAACGCGCACCGAGACAGGTAATGTTTATTATATTAATGTGAAACCAGCTAAGTAGTCTGTCATTAGCATAACTGTTCTCTCCCCAACAATACAGCTCTCCAGTAAAAGACTGGGCGTTGGGGGAGGGGGTGTGGAAACCCCCCCTTTTCTTTAAAATTAAATTAGCATTTTATTATTATAACGTTGTTTATTGTGTTTTATCAGGAGGGAAGATCTCCCTCTGACCCACGGTATGATGGGCTCTGCTGACATTCCGCAGCACGTGAGGATGGCTGCTGTCTTCTCTGTCCTCTTCTAGCTGAGGATAAAACAGGGAGTATTTTCCTATTTGTTTACAGAATGAAACATCTGATCGTATCTCCCACTTCTCATGCATACCAGGTTTCTCACTAAGTGCCAGGATAATTGTTTCTGCTATAATAAATACCCATTTAATTTGCATAAAAATATAAAGTTTACATAAATTAAACCCTTTCCACACCTAACATTTGTCAAACAGAGACTAAAGTGAAACGCACACGCAACCAAATACTCATTTAATAAAGCGAGTGAGATTCCAACCTCGAGGTTGCCATCGTCATTTTTCACGTTGAAAAAAAGCAAAAACAAAACAAAGTTATCAGCTTCGTTTCCTGCTCCGGCACCAAAGGAAAAATTACGACCTGCTCTATGTGGTTCCAAACAGCGGTGATATTTTATCATGATTTGATTTAAAAAAAGATATATATATATATTTATATAAATAAAATCCCTTCCCTTTTTTATTTCCACGGAGTTTAGGAAAGGAAATGTTAGATCAACATATTCTGCCAAAAAAGCCTCAAATAAACCAAGAGCAATCCTGCTTAGAAACATCCAAAATACCCCTAAAGCCCTTGAAAACCCCTTGAAAAGCCTCTCGCTCCCAACCACCCTTTAATATACTGAGAATGATCACCATGTCAGCCTCCTCACATTTGTGTATTAATTCATTAATACATTAAGGGGAGCTTAATTAAATAATAAAAGACCGTGATTGAACCGGCAACGTTGAATAAGCCTGGAATTTCATGTGAGCAGAAAGGAAGGGCAGTACAGAGGGGCTGCTTTTTATTTCCCCTCTATGGTAGGTTTTTTTTTAAAGAAGAACTGCAACTCCCGACTGAGATTTCTAGGGAAGGCTGAGCCCTCTCTGTCTGTCCTCTCCATTTTCTCCTGGAAGAACCAAACCCCGTAGCTGCCTGTTCCCCAGACCTGGGGCATTTGGGAGAAGATGCACACTGTCCTGGCCAGCTGGAATAAACAGCCAGTGAGCTCTTGGAAAATATTCACCTGGTGCAACTGTGCTGCTCATTTCCCACCCTAAACAAAAGCTGGCTTGGGCTCTGCCACTCTCGGTCGCCTTGATAACAGTTGTAAACTTTATTCGCTTAAATTGTGCGGTTTTTCACACCTATGGCAGACACCTCCAGCTGAACATCACAGCCAAGCACCACGGTGCAAATTAGATTCTAATGAGAAAACATCAGTTGCCTCTTTGACAATCTTGCCATTCACCCAGTTGCTTCTAATGAAGACACACTCCAACCAGCGAGCTCGCCCATGCTAAAGGTCAGAGCGCGTTGGAGACAACAAAAAAAGCCTCGCGAAATCGAGGCAAATGGGAACCCCGTCACGACACCTTCTCATAAAGCGGCGTGGCAATTAGAGTAATTGTGCAAAAAGAGCCGTCTTCGGGAAAAACTAAAAGAAATTAAGCTGCCACGACTGTAACAGGTTAGATGAAAATCAAAATTTAATGTATTCTCCCTTGTGTCATCTTGTTTTGTCAAGACATCAAATAGAATTGGAAAGTACAAAATAACAAGCCCTTGAGAAATCACAGAAGCCGACCTTTTTGATGTTGTTGGTTTACCTTGTTCTCAGTTATTTGAACAATGATGTTTCAGATTTAAGGGCAAGATAAAGCTTAAAAATTAAAACCCGTTGTCAGTTTGGGGAGGAGGGGGGTTGTGTGGAGGGGGGGAATGTTGTCCCTCCCAAACAAACGAGCATCTTACCTAATCAATGAATGCAAATCTGTCCGCAACTAGCGCACGCAACAATTAGCAGTTCCGCTTATTAGAGCAATATTCAGTCTGGCTTTTCTAAGGTTCATTCAACTTCAGTACAAACTAAGGATCCTCCTGCTCGCAGAGGAAACTGTGCTGGAAAGGTTAAAAAAAAAGAGAGAGAGGGGAGGGAAGGGGAAAAAAAAAGCCTGGGCAAGAGATATTTTGCTGCTTCTCTCCCCAAGCTCCACACAGCCACTTCAGACCTGCAGATGAGGGTATGATGGGGTTCCCACCCCCTCCTCCTTTCCTTATAACTGGAAAGAGAAGCTGAGCAAGTAAGCACCTTATAAAAACAAAACAGTACAGGACATTTTAACTGAGCTACAGCAAAGTAGTTTCCAGCAATGCAGTTCTGCTTTCAATAAAACAAACAAACTGCTTTAAAACCAGCCAAGCCTTTCACCAAACAATAACAAATTTAGCTTATGGTGTCAGGACTTTCCCACAATCGAGTTGTGCAGGTGGTGATAAAACTGCTCCTGCTACCGCCGTTCCCTAGCAAAGAGGGGAGAAAACAACACCACTAAGTTATCTGGCTACTGGGAAACGTTTTCATCGAGTAAAACCCAGCGCTGTGCCCTTCCAGCTCAGGTCTGTTGTTTACAGCAGCTCTAAAACGACTAAGAAACACAGAGCAAGAAAGCACGAGAGCTTTGCAACTCGACTTACAACTTTGGAATGCAGAAACGCTTCTCCCCTTACCTTTGCTTCGGCTGCCCAGGGCATGCAGTCACAGACAGAGAGCGCAAAGCATTTTACACGGAACCAGGGATTTGTTTAGCTTCAGTGTTTTTAAAACAACAGGATTCCCAAGCTGCAGCAGTGCCCCGGCCCCGCCGGGTTACGATACTGTGTAAGAAATCGCTCTGACTGCCCTGCATCACTCTCAACGCCTAAAAAACCCCCCCTTTTAGCCTTCTCCACACAACTGTTGCGACCCTCCTCTTCCCCACACACAACCAGCACCAACCCAAGTGGCGCAGACGCCCAAGCCCACCGTCCATTAGTGCAGTAATCCATCTGTGACCCATTACAACCCAGGGGCGACGTGGTGCGACTCCACAGCGCTGCCTGATAGCTATTTATGCCCCAGCATAAATTTCAGCGTGGGGTTAAGAGTTACACTCCTACACCGTGTCGAGGGCTCAGCCAGCTGTAGAAGAACGCGAGGCACCCACACCTTCCCACGAGCAGCAAGCCAGCGCTGGGATTTCATGTCTTCCCTGTCAATCCCATTATTTTTATGACTTCTCTTTAGTTGAGCCGAGTGGCTGGTCAGAGCACGTCTCGCAGCTCGCTCCGGGTTTTTTCGAGTTGTTATGTTTCTAAAGCAAAACTAACACTGCCTGAAAAAAGGGAGGGCCTGACGGCGCAGCACAGCAAAGTGTACGTTAAGCAAGACCCAAAAAAACCCACCAACTATAGCAAACAACAAAAAAAAAACCACCCCTCTCCTTTTTCAAAGCAGCCCTTCCTATCATAAGCTTTCTGATGATTTATGGTTTACCAACTCAGCAAGGTTACGCAACACTGCATGCCTTTAGATGCATTATTTGAGTCAGTTGAGATTTAATTAAGATCACAGCCTCCAAAATCCCTGTCAAATGAAAATTCAGAGAAGACAATACACTATATATCCTCATGCAGATAGTCTCCATTCCATGCTCTGGAATAACATAAGTTAATCCTCGTTTCTATGGTGGCAGACAAAAGTTCACTAATTTTGTTTTCTTTTGACACTTGTGTTGTTTTCTGTTTTATGTCATGAGATCATTCCCTTTGGAGAAGGGGAGGGGAGCTGATACAGGGGGGAGAGGAGGGAGAGCAATATGTCTGAATATGGCAGCAGATGTATTTTGACATTCTCACAGCTCTGCCGTGATGTCATCAAGTTTTCATATAATTAACCCCTGCCAGCGAGAGCATCGTTTCATGACATCTGTCCATTGGGAAGAGGAGGAAGGAGCAGGGGACAAAACGCACGAAGCGCCTCGATCTCGCCCTCCTGCTAAAAGCAAACCCAAACCCAATTAAATTAAGGCTACAAATCAGCGTCCGCATCTCCCGTATCGGCCAGCGACCGGCTTCTCCCAATTCATTATCCACCCCAGCTGCCTCCTCACCTCCGCAAGGCCGGCTCACCGCTTAACGTCTTCTCCTCGCGACGGTCCTGGCACAGGGGATCCCCTCTGCTCTACAGCCCAGCTCCTCCATGCTCACCACATATTATATAAATATATTTAACGCGCTCGTTAAATGAAGCGGTACTTCTAACGAGGAAACTGCTAGAACTTTACCTCGTTCCAGTGTATTTCTATTTGCATTATCTCCCTATCTGCCCGCTTATCTCATGGTTTAGAAATGACAGGTGCTGGCGGTCTTTTGTTTGACAGGCCACTACACAAATAACTGTCTTGCCTGAAAGGGCTAATGCACTACTAATGAACAATAAATCAACTTTGATTATAAAGTGTCAGACCAATCAGTTTGCAGCTCGGCTCTAGCGCAGGCTAGGCCAAGGCAGCTACTCCGCGTGGACAGGCTTTGGGATTTCATCCCTGCAGCCTTCTCAATGAAAATTCCCCTGGAAATAGCCACAGGAAAGCCCCGGAAGCCCACTGACAGCGGGTTTTTCTGCCGGTGGTGCAGAGCGGAGCGAGGGGGATTTTAGAGGCTTCCTGGGCTGCTGGTGCAATAAACACAACATCAACAAAAGCCAGTCCCTAGCCGGACAGAAGCAACTCTAATGACATCTCCACATATAAACACATATTTTAGCCGTGACTCTTAGAAGAGCCGGAGCAAACAGTGCTGGTGCTTGTTTTGATTCGACTTGATGCAAAGATGCTGGAGATGCCCCAATGCTCTCCACAGCAAACGTTATTTACGAGGGTCCCGATGCGGCAAACGTTAATTTAGTGGGCAGCGGTGCTGCGAATTCAGAGGGGTGGCTGCAGGGAAAGGCTCCTCTCCTATTACAGCTATTGCACAAGTCATCCCCAGATTGGGCCCGGGAGCATCCGGCTTGAAAAGCAGCTCCAGCCCAAGCGAGCAAGCCTCGATCGTTTCAGTTTATCTAGGAAGAGGGACACGTAGGCTGCGCGAGGCGCTTTCCATCAGAAATAAAGTTCAGCGATGCCTCGCAGCTGGCAGCTCGACGCTCATCGCTAGAATAAATCCGACCATCTCCTTTCGGTAAACAGACCTTAGTCACCCTGAATGATTCACGTTTCCTGCCACCAAACTTGTTTTTATTTAAAACTATAAAGCCGGCAGCGCTTCGAACGCGCCCAGGACACTCTGTCACCTCCTCGAGTGGCTTCTCCCTGCCACCAGCCCCAGTGGATGGGCTCGGGGCGCAGCGAGCTGGCTCTGAAGGAGTTAACCCCAAAGAGGAAGAGTGCACATGCACTTTGCTCTAAACTTACCACCCACTTCCTAAGGGCTCCCTCCTCCCCACCACCCTCCCAAACCCGGCTCCCCTGCCCCGAGCGCCGGCTCAGGGTGACACCGGGCTGGGATCCCGCTACGCGGATCTGCCTGCGGCTCCTGACACCGAGCGCAGCCGCCTGGAGCTCTCGCCCTTCATCCCCCGCGCCGAGCCCGCCCCGCGCTCCCGGCTCCCCGCGCCCAGACCCCACGAAGTGCTCATCGCGCTCCCGCGCCCTCCCGCAGCAGAGACCCGCGGACGAGCCGCCCGGCTGTCAGAACAAAAGACGCGGGCGCAGCCACTTTTGAAAGCCTCCCGCGCAAGTTGCGCCGCGCGCACCTCACGCCCAACTCCAGCCGCGAGCGGAGCCCGGCGGCGCTGCCTGAGCCAACAGTGCGGCTCCTCNGCAGGATTAGGCACCCCCCGCCCGCCACCTCTCCCCGCACCGCCTCCTCCTGCCCCCGCGCCCGCCGACCGGCCCAAAGAAACTCCCGAACTGAAGAGTCCCCCGCCCCGCAATGACTGCGGGGAGGGGGACACACGCGACACGGGGTCAGCCAGACCTGTCCCTCCTCCCGCAGCAACTGCTCCCCGGGAAAGGGGCTCCGACTCTGGCAGTGGCAGGGGGGGCTCCGGTACCGGGACGTAAGTTACACACGCACCCACCGCGAGGAGCCGGCGGCTGCAGCCCGCACCGACAGTGGGACCCGCCTGTCCTGCTGCCCCTGCATGGATAGGGACCGGCCACCAGCACAGCCCTGGCATGCTCCAGCCTCTCTACAACCCACGGGATGCTCCAGTGAGCTCTGGGATACTCCAGTGCAACCCACAGGACGCTCCAACAAGCCCTGGGATCCTCCAAGTGCAACCCATGCGATGCTCCAACCCTGCCCTGGAAAGCTCCAACTCAGGCCTGGGATGCTCCAACCTGTCCCAAGCTGGGGCTCCTCCACACCAGCACTGACAGCAGGAGCATCCTGTTTGTAAGGTGGCCAAGCCCTTGAGTTCACTGTGTTTGGGTCTGTGGCACCTCAGTCCCAGTGAGGTCAGGGGGTTCACGTCACTCAGAACAAGCCCCCTCAAGTGTGCAGAAGAGCTCCAAGAAACACTTCTGTTTCAACACACACACACAGAACCCTGTCTCCATCCCAGGCACTGCCACCATCCTGAAACCCTATTCATTTTCTCTCCCACCCCAAAACCTAGAACAGCAAGACCGGGTCAAATCTCTCCCACTATTTTAAAGGCAATTCCTTTATGCTCTCAGCTTCCACAGACAGAACGTGCACGAGCCAATCCTTCACGTGTAACTGAAAAGGCAGAAGCCGCCCTGACACCGTTCCCAGCCAGAACCGCACTTTACTCGCAGGAGTCGAGGGCCGTGAGACAAAAGCCCCATTAGTTATGCTGCTAAAGAACCTCACAAGAAGCAAAGACAAAGGACCCAATTTACTGACAACTTGCAATCTGATGTTAAATGGGATGCGATACGGATTGCTTTCCGCCCTAAAGTGTTCCCGTGTCAGATAACAAATTTATTAATGGGATTTTTTTCAGGTCACAAAAATGTGACCCCACCCTCTTATGAATATTTTATAAGGGACTAAGGGCATCTTTGGCAAGACCCTAAATCTGCCAGAAACAACCGACATGAATCAGGGAGCACCTGCCTTTTAAAGGGGCACCCCCACGGGTCAGCACGTAGAGGGCACGGTTGGGAGGTAGACGGGTGACGCGTGTGCAGAGCCACGCAAATAAACACGCGACGCACAGGATGCTCCGTAACACCGCAACCTGGCAACGCATGCGACGAGCCACCAGTAATTACCGCATGCCTAGAGAGAATCCTTCCTGTCTTGGACTTCAAAGTCATCTCGAGGAACTGGGATGGCTTAGGGGTATATATTACAGAATACACCGGCTTCAACTTCTCAACAGTTCCTCTCGCTGACCACCTCCTCCTGTCCATTGTGTCTGCAAGAAGTGTCACTGTCCCCAGCTGCGCTGATGGAGCATCTGTAGGAAACATCTACCACCCCCTTACTAACCACAGCCAGAGCAAGGAGGGGGCTGCATGCCAGGGCGGTCTCTGCAGACCAGTCACAGGATGCATCACAGACCCTTCAGGTTTATCTTGTCTTCTTCAGCACTTCTCACTCACACGGGACCCTCAACCCTATGAAGTCACATCTTCCACTCTTTATTTTCCAACACGGCCATAGCCAGGTACAGGCAGCTCCATGAAAGGCCAGTGCCCTCCTCCAGCCTTTGGACCAAACTCTGACAATGTATTTACTTAAAACAAGAGGACTGTGTGAAGTCTACTGCTTCATTCCAGGCACTGCTCTTCCCTCCAGGGGCAGAGGAACTGCACAGTGTGGCAGGGCCAGCACAAGGCTGGGAGCTACACGCACAGCACTGGCTCTGGCACTGACAAGCCTTCCCAGCACAAGATGAGCCACCTAGAGCATTTCATAGAATCATAGAATCATAGAATCATTACTGATCGGAAGGGACCCCGAAAGATCATCCAGTCCAATCCGCCTGCAACAGCAGGATCACCTAAACCAAGTCACACAGGAACCTGTCCAGTCGGGTCTTGAACATCTCCAGAGAAGGAGACTCCACAACCCCCCTGGGCAGCCTGTTCCAGTGTTCCGTCACCCTCACCTCCTTCTCAGGTTGATGTGGAACCTCCTATGTTCCAGCTTACAACCACTCTATTTTATTTGACTACATTTTATTTTTTATTTTATTCTATTTTTGAAAATTTATTCTATTTTTTATTTTATTCTATTTTATTTTTTATTCTATTCTACTCTACTCCTATTCTATTTCTATCCTATTTTATTCTAATTCTATTCTATTCTAATTCAATGCTATTCTATTCTAATTCTAATTCTACTCTATTCCATTCTATTCCATTCCACTCTACTTTTTTAATGGCTATCACACTGAGGATGCTTATCTCTTGGTCTCAGAGAGCTCCATTTGTGAAATCAACTTCTAGCCTGGCTCTGGATTTGCCCACACATCCACCACTTCGATGGCAGCCAAGGGCCTCAACATCTCTTTCTCTTTATGGGGATAAGGCTGCTCGTTTCAGGAGCTCCTACAGATCACCGGTGGCAAAACTGGTCTGGTGGCTGCAAAAACTGGACAGGTGCTGTCTAAGCACAGAGCGCTGGCCGCAGGACCTGCAAGCTGTATTTTTAAAGCATTTTACACCCTTTAGTATAAAAGTATAAAAGCTTCCTACCTGTGAGCTCAGCCAACATCTGCTGTGAGCTAAAAACTTCCCTCGGTCTACTCCCTCAGTAATGGGGATGGTAGCACTTGGTTAAGTAAGGTCACCATGAATTATATTGCTGCATCTCTAAGGCAGCAAAATATTTTAGAAGTCCAAAAAGAACCATAAACTCTCCCTTTAAATCCATTCAATTACAGAGACTCATCACAGACAGAGACCATCAGAGAGGGATGTTCACAACAGAACACAGAAAAAAATAATAAAAGTCATGGGGAACGAGCATGGCCCGTGAGATCTGATCCATATGAAGAGGTGGTATCAACACTGAGGAGAGGAGAATCTCTGGATACAGGGCTCTAAGGCCCAAGTGAAAGGAACAGACAACAGACTAGGAATTAGGATGAATATGGTGAAATAAATAGGTCTAAATAAAAGACCCTCCAGTTGCAGACTTCTGCAGGTCCCTTCCAACCCCTAACATCCTATGATCCTATGATCCAGGCAGAGGCTGTGGATGTGCCCACCAGAAAGTCTCCACTACCTGTGGGGCAGGGGAGAAAGAAAGAAAAGAGACATCCACACAGTGCAGCCTCCCCTAAGCAGAGCTACCCTGCCCCAAATCAGGACATTTCATGTCTAGTTCTAACACGAAGCAATTTCTACCCAAGACACCAACTCATCTGCTCTTGTCCTCAGGATGCTCCCACTGCACAGGCAGACCCAAACAGCTCCCGATCTGCTCTCCAGCAGCAGAAGGTGGGACAAATCCAGCATCCCAGTTCCCCAAGCACAAACTGGGGAGTCATTCAGGTGGGTGCTGGTGCAGAGCTAACACCAAACTCTGCAAAGACACCTGGGCTAGAGCCACGGGCTGGGAAAACAGCACCTTGGCTACTCTTCCCACCCCTGGATCCCCCCGGCCCATTTCTGTGGGGTTAAATCACACTTTCCTGTTTTCCCTTGGTTGCTGTTTGAAAGACCTACAAAAACAAAGGGGAAAACAACTGACTAAACAGGAAACAGTGAAACTTATTGCCCACCAAGCGCTGAGAGAAAGCACAAAGTAAACAACTTCTTTCTTCTTAAGTGGGGGTTTTTTTTGGGGGAGTGGGCAGACATTTATAATAATCTCAGCTAATGCCCTCACGGTAAAAGTATGTTCAGGCAGAGCAGTGATTCTTGAGGCTGATGATGTCTGCAACAACACAGAACAGCAAAGCAATTAACATTTCGGCACCGCTCGAGTCTCTGCTGCTCTCTTGACGTGAAGCCGTCACTTTCCTTATTGCCCCTGCAAATCCTGCACCGAGAAGGCTCTTTAAATCCCCCCAAGTGCTGCGCAATGGTTTGAATTTCACTCCGTGGCACGCTTTAAATTACCATCCCCATCTTCATTTAATGCATCATTTTATAATGCCAGTGTTACCAGTTAATTTATATATACACAGCAGGACGTGTCAACATTCAGGTGAGTTATGAATATGATTGCGCGCCAGTTACGGAAGACGCCGCCGCAAAAATTATGGCTCCCCCTAAACATAAAAAATACCAAGAATGAATCAAACATCACAGGTAAACAAATTGGATGTGGCTGCACACCCCCTCCTTCCCCACCCCAGTGCTTCTGGATAAATAAATAAATAACTAAATAAGGGCCGCAACAGTTTGGCTCCGCGCTGCCGTCTGATTGATCTTAATAAATTGCCGTCTCCTTTCCCTAATAAACTGTAATCTCTTGTTTCCGCCACCAAGTGAAATTTATTAGCGCGCTCTCCCACCAGCAGGTCCGCCTCGCTCGCAGCGCGGTGTGCAAATTGTTCCGAGCACGCTGGGGCGTTATCCGTAATTTATTGTTCTGCCCCGAAGTACACAAGACACTGGAAGGTAATCACCACTAACTGCTCTCCCTTACTCTCCTTCCCTTCAGGACGTGAGGCAGCATTTATGTCACGTTCTGGAGAGGCAACGGGGCACTCGGTGTCAAAGCTCCTTTTCTTCCCTCTTTCCTCTCAGTATCTATTTTTTTTGGGGTTCACACAGAGAAAAAACCTTCTTAGGACAGGAAAGACTGGAGGTGGTATCTGGTAGGAGATGGCAGCACATCCACTTGAAAAGAACAACCCCTGTCTACCAAAATAACCTCCTGGGCATGACAACAGCGATGGCTCCGACAGGAAAAGTAGGTGTTTTGTCATGGTGTTGAAGTTGCCATGGTAAGGGGGGGAAAAAAAAACAACAACCCACAACACAAAACAAGGAGGAATGAAACATCAACAAAACAAACCTCAGTCAAACACAGTTCTGCCCATTCGGCGTTAACCAGTGAACTCCCGATCGCCCCATGCAGAGCGGTGTGCGGCCACCCCGGTGCTCCCCGGCTCTATGTTTTGAGGTGGGTCACCCCAGTGTGGGGCTGGTGTGGGTAACAGCTGGTGGGACACACAGTGTTAGATGCACTGCCCTCTCCTGGTAACCTGCCACGATCATCAGGAGACTTTATAGAATCATTCAGGTTGGAAAAGATCCTGGGGATCATCAGAGGCCAACCATCAACCCTACTCTACAAGTTCACCCCCAAAACACATCCCCCAACACCACATCTAAGCGACTTTGAAACACATCGGAATGGGGACTCCACAACCACCCTGGGCAGCCCATTCCAGTGCCTGACCACTCTCTCCATGAAGAATTTCCTCCTGGTGTCTAGTCTAACCCTCCCCTGTTGAAGCTTGAAGCCCTTCCCACCGATTCTGTCGCTAATGACCTGTGAGAGGAGAGCGGCGCCAACATCTCTACAGTGTCCTTTCAGAGAGGTGGAGAGAGCGATGAGGTCTCCCCTCAGCCTCCTCTTCCTCAAACTAAACAGCCCCAACACTCACAATGTCTCCTCGTAAGATTTATTGTCCAGGCCCTTCACCAGCTTCCCTGCCTTCCTCTGCACTTCATTAAATTCACAGAGGAACAGACTTGCGAACAGCTCCGTGTTTCCCCTCACCACCACCAACCCCACAGTGAAAAACCACCACGGACAGACACACCCGCCTGCACTGCTAAGGATTTAAAGTTTATACTAAATCATATTAAATATGAGTCCTTTTCTGTAAAAATCCCACTTCATGCATCACTCCCCTTCACACCCAGCCGTGGATATAATCTACAGGTTCAGCTCAGAACAACCTGTATCACCTGTGGGCATCCACTGCTTTTCACTCACTCTGTTGAGAAGGCTCATCAGTGTATTTTCAGTAAAATACCTTCTGAGCAGCCACTCATCTCATTTCAGTAGTCCCCAAGGTTTCCTCCAACATTCACAAGCCACTGTACATTCTTGTTTTTAAAGCCAGCAGCCATGGGAAGAGCTTCTGCTCATCTGAAGAGGGAAAGAGTTCACTTTGTACGTGCAAAACACCAGCTCAAATGATTTCCTAAAGAGGTGTTTAGGCAACAGCCCTCGTGGTTAGACAACAGGAAAGAGCCCAGCAAAGCTGCAGCACTGCTGATGCTACAGGGAAGGAGTTTGAACGCGGCACTGCGATCTCTGCTCCTGCTGGAGCTAACTGGTGGCACCGTGGCTATGGGAATCAGACCTCCGAAACATCACACAGCGGCACTACAGTGGGATTTGCAAAGCACGTGAACGATGCTAAAGCCAAGAGGACTTACTGCAGGCAGGAGGACACAGAGCAGCCCTCTGAGATGAGCTCTGGTTGTCATATCGGACTTGCAAAGTGATCTGGCCCCAAGGCAGAACTGAGCTAACAGGAGGAGCTACTGCTGGCCACCAGCACGGGTTCCCTGTACGTGGACAAACAGTACCTCTAGAAGCAGGGCATGGTGAGGAATCCTCCTCTTGGCCACCACCCTGCGATGCTCATGTGCCTCTCCTCCCCCTCCTCCCTGTCACTGGGTGAGGAGCATCCCCTTGCCCAGCCCAGCAGGACGGGAGTCAGGTGGGGAGAAGCCAGTATCCCGCTGCAGGGCAGGAGGAGACCCAGTGTCAGCACAGCCACCCCCTGGCCTTTGGCCACGTCAGTCATTTTGATGGTGCACGTCTGGCTTCACATGGACGAGAAACAGCCAGCCCGTCCAGGCTAAGCAAACACCCGACTACAGGACTTTGCTCTCGGATCCCTTGGGGTCATCCGACCGGCTCAGAGTCCTTTGTGCGGCGCTAAGCAGGGCTCACTGTGTGCTTTGGGATTTTCCTTTGTACTTCCACTCCAGCCCTTCACAGCGCAATGCCATGACCCATCGCTTGTTCCCAAATAAACGGGGCCCAAACTGAACTCAAGGACAGGGTCCTCCCCTCCCATTTCCCTTCCCCAGGCAAAGGGGGGCTCCTGTCTGCAACTCATGGATGCTTCCTACCCAAATCTGGCTGCTGCTTATCCCAATTGTTTTCTCAGCCCTTGAGCCACAAGAAAGGCGGCGATGCTGAGAGCCAGGACCTGCTCCCTCGCTGCACCCAAGGTGGCAAAGGGCGAACAAGCACATAAAGGAATTTGTCTGGGGCCCCATAAGACAAATTTGCCTTCCTGTAGCAAGAGAAATGCCGTGGATGAACCTAAAGGCTCAGGGCAGGGCTGCTCGGGCTGTAGAAGCACAAACTCTGCAAAGTCTGAGGCAAACTAGCAAAACCCACCCTTCAAGGGAAACTTTTGTGCTCTAGAAGGACAATCTCCAGCCACTTCTGGGCTGGATGGTGACAACTTTTACCATACAGAGCTCAGGAGGAATTCAGGACACCTGAGGCACCAAATCCGTCCCTGGAATGAAATTGCAGGGTGATTAAGCAGAGAGAATGTAACTATCCAAACTGTAATTTGGCCAGCACAATGGATCTAACACCCCTATTCTTGAGAAGGGGGAAAAAAAAAGAGAAAGTACTGTATTTGAAGTTCAAAAATCTAATTAACTGTTTGAGAGAAAGAATTCTGCTTTTAAAAGAAAATTCCTAACAATGTAAAGAGAATTAGTGCCAAAGTTTTTTCTCTGAAGAGCGGCATAAAACGGCATGAAAAACGCACGGGTTTGTAGTAATAGGACTGACTGGATTTGCTCAAACGCTCCTTATACCTTATAATACAAGAATAAAATACGGTGTAAATCCTCCTATCTGCATAAGTTCCCTGCACAGAAAAATCTCGCCTCTAATAGGTTTACACCTTTAGCACGTATTAGTTTGGAAAAGTCCTAGGGTGCAATTACACATCTTGCCTTGGCACAGTCAGAGCTGTTCCCTTCACGTCTGATTTCTTTTACGGGTCAGCGCGGTGGTTTACTACACTGCTCGTACCGCTCGGCCTTCCCTTGCCAGTGGAGCCTAGGGTGTGGGAAGGGGACACGGACAATGCTGTCCATGGGATGTGTGACCCCGTGGGAAGGCGGGTTTTGAACCTTGCTCTTGGTCATCTGCGCGCTGGATGCTTGTCTTGGACGTGGCTTTTGCAGCGGTGTGTGCCAGTGAGCTGCAGGCAGAAGGCTGGGTAGCTGCCCTCATCTCCTCAGTAGACTAGGCAGAATTAACAGCCTTTGGGTCCAAGAGAAAAGGAGTCAACCAGGGACTCCTCAGCTCCACAACGACAGGGAGCTGCTTGGAAAAAGCCAGCACAGAGGCACGAGGATGGTGATGGGAGCGAAGCATCTCCCTGATGGTGAAAGGCTGAGGAAGCAGAGTCTCTTTGACTTGGACAAGAGGAGACTGAGGGGTGACCCCATTAATGTTTATAAATACATAAAGGGTGAGTGTGAGGAGGATGGAGCCAGGCTCTGCTCAGCGGTGTCCAGTGACAGGACAAGGAGTAGTGGGCAGAAGCTGGAGCAGAGGAGGTTCCAGGAAGGCATAAGGAAAACCTATTTCACGGTGAGGGTGACAGAGCCCTGCAACAGGTTGCCCAGAGAGGTTGTGGAGTCTCCAGCTCTGGAGATGTTCAAACCCCACAGAATCACAGAACATTAGAGATTGAAAGGGACCTCGTAAGATCATCTAGTCCAATCCCCCTGCCACAGCAGGATCACCTAGACCAAGTCATGTTCCTGCATGACCTGCCCTAGGGGATCTTGCTCCGGCAGGTGGGTTGCACTAGATGATCTTTCAAGGTCTCTTCCAATCCCACCATCGCGTGATTCTCCAGGGCTTCTTGCTTTGCTCGAGTGACCTTGCTGGTCACGTCTCCCTGAATGGAGGCCCATGTGTGTGCCCCACAGAGCCATACCTGCTGCTGCATCAGCTACCTCAAAGCATCCTCATGTGACTTCTTCCCAAACCTGCCACTCCATATCCCTCAATTCCTCCTTCACTCCCGGCTTTCCCCGGCAGGTGGGTTTCTGCCCTCTCCTCCTCACCATGACTCCTCCTCACCTTCCCTTTCCCTGTGGCTTGACAGACCCAGAGAGACGCTCACCTGGGTCAGGATGCTCTCCAAGCTCCACTGCAGACCTGGGAAGCGACTATTTCCCCATCACAGAGAAGGGATCTCCCCATAGGTCCACTTTGACCCTCAGCTCCAGGTTCAAAGGCAGAGTCGGCGTTTGCGAAGCCTCCGTCCAGCTTTTGCAGGTTTTTGGACACTTCAAGAGGCTTTTCTCGTGCTCGAGCCGTTCGTGTCACAGCTTTCCAGCACTGCCATTATAAACCAGAGCTGCTCAGGTGTTTATTACTCGGCTTTAAAAGCTGGCTCGATGCTGAAATTTGGCAAATGAAGCGCTGGCCGAGGAGAAAACCCTATTTTTCACCCATTTTGGACTCTAAAGAAAAATGAAAAATAAAAATGACCCCGTGCTGGCGTCTGCTCTGTGACACCGGTGAAGCAGCGAGTCCCTACCGCAGCAGTGCCAGCAGAGCTGCAGCGACTCAGCACCTAAATCGCTTTGAAGGTGAAGAGTGCTGTCGAGCTGCTAATTATTAACTATTGTTACTGGTCCTGCCGCACGACAAAGACGCAAACAGAAAACAGAGGGAACACGAAGCGTCACTGGGCAGAACCGACACGAGGGTCCGGCGCTGAGCGCAGAGGGGCTGCAGAACAAGAGTGAGGAGGAGCTGGCAGGGTGGAGGCCTCCAGCCGCACGCACGAAGGCGGAAATGTTGGGTTTCGTCTTCCAGGACGGTATTTCGAATACAAATAAAACACAAACGATCCCACCAAAGCTAGCAACGAGCAGCTCTAACCAAGCTGAATGGAGGTCAACAGGGACCTCGTGTTGCTCAGGTGGAGCCAAAGGAAACCTTGCCACTTATTTCAACGCGCAGAAGACAGAGCCTTCAAGGTGCTGAGGATGGGCGACCTCAGCTCGGTGGCCTGGCGGACATACAGTGGGCTGGGAATGATAGAGGGCCAGACCCCAAATCTTGGGCATCCTCTGCCCCATCACTGCAAGTGTTCAAGGGAGGCTTGGATGGGGCTCTGGGCAACCTGGTCTAGCAAGCTGCGTCCCCGCCCATGGCAAGGGCTTGGAACTAGATGGTCTCTGAGGTCCCTTCCACCTAAACCATTCTGTGATTCTACCCTTTCAAAGCCCATCTGCGTCAGGGCAGCAGCAACCGTATCACACACCCCCCCAGAATCTGACCTGGGCTGAAGACAGGGGGAAGCAAGTTGTCTCCGCTGTGAACCTCCCAAGCACCTTCGCTTCACCATCTTCTCAAGGGACTGTGGTTTTACAGAGGAAAGGTAACAGGGTGAGTTTTCCTTCTTTAGAGGGAAGGGTGAAGACCAGGAGGTGAGAGAGGCCAGGCCACACTTCCATTTGGAAAGTGCCGGGTCAAAGCAGCCGCGAGAAGTCATCGGGGGCTGCTTTCCAACACAGTGGAAGGAAAAAAACCAATTTATCTTTCTGCAAACTTTCTGCTTGTCTAAGTGGCAGCTATTTAAATACAATTAACAAGCAAATGATTTTAAAATTACAATACATTTAATAAGGCAGCATCACAAACAATTTGCATCTCATTAAAGCGTTTGAAGCTGCAGAATCAGCCTCCCAAATGAGTTGCACGTCAAGTGGGAAACCCAGACACAGTCAACAGCTTCTGCAGCATCCTCTGCCTCTGGATACACGCTGGGAGGAGGGCAGAGTGGAGGCGGCTGGTGGTCCAGCTGAGCCCTAGTCTGGGCCAGCCCCACAGGGACCTGCAGCCAGGGCTCCCAGCACAGGGCAGGATGCCATGAGCCACAGCCTTGCTGGAAGTGGGTGTAAAACGAGGAAGGAAGGAAGGAAAAGGGTGTGTGGGTGTGTGTGCATGTGGGATGGGCACCCTTTAATATACATTTGTGAACAAAGAGTTTAAAGAGGTTTCAAGCTCTTTACTCAGCTATCTATGTAATTAAAAGTTTATAGATTACGCTGTCACAAACCTTCTGAGATTGCTGCTGGGTCTGGACGTGCGGAGCCTCCTGCAGAACAATCCCGCATGGACACGTGCAGCAGGAAAAGCCTCAAACCAGGAACAGTTCGAAAAGCTTCCAACTCACTTTCAACTGTGATTTATACTGTGGTGGTTCCACAGAACCCGGAGGACGCAGGAGCACTTCCCAGATCACACAGCACTTCCCCACGTGCCTCTGGCTTCCTTAAGAAGGACATGCTGCCGTGCAGAGAGCCACCGCCTGGAGCTCACCTTGGGACGCAGGCTCTGCTAGGCACAGCTTTAGACGGGTAACGGCTACAGGGTTTTTCTAGCTCTTGCCATACAAAACCCCCAGGTTGCTGCTCATGGAAGGAAAAGATCTGGCAGGAGGCTTGAGGGGAGCTGTTGCTGGTGGGAGGAAAGGAACGACTACAGTAGTTCTACAGGTGATGCATTAACAAATTCCTAGATGAATGAGGAACACAGCTAAAAAGCCTTAATTTCAATTACCAGAAGGCTTGAAGGCAAAGACACCTTCTGAGAGAAGACACCCCTAAATAAATCACTTTCCACAATCAGCCTCCAGTGCTGGCACTGTACACTAACAGCAGTAGCACCAACCACACCTTCAATCCACGAGGCTGCTCCAGAGCACCTGGTGAACTGAAAGGGCACAGGCAACACTGTCTGTAAAGTTCAGCAGGAGTTCAGACAGCACCTCTTCCATTCCGCGCCCCGCAGGCTGCGGAGCCGCGAGTGACTGCGGCTGAGCGCTGCCGTGCAGCAGTGTCACACAGCACTGGCAGCACAGAGCCAGAGAGCAGCTCACAATTGGATCTGCGGAGGAAATTTGGCTAAGTTGAACGTAATTACCCATTTGGAAGCTGGCCAAGGCCTGGGACTACTCAAACCAGATGGAAGAAGCGACTGGTTTTGCCTGTCCTTTGAATGGCAGCACCTCCAAGCTGCCCCCACAGGCACTGGCTCGCTGCTCCTCAGCAAGGAGAGCAGTGCTGAGCCCAGCACTCGCACTGGTCCTACCAGGAGGCTTTGCTGGAAGACTAGTCAGCAGTGATAGGAGGGTGGGCAGCTTCAGCCCAGGAAGTCCAATGAGAAAAGAAAACAACCCCAAGGAGACGGAAAAAGTGACTAATAATAAATAAAACCGCACTGGCTGAAGCAAACCAGTCATCGTCCTGCCAAGCACCGCCTGCGCAACCAGCCGCCCCGGGTGCAGCAACTGGAGAAGCCCCAGAGCCCGCCGGGTGCTTCCTGGGTCTCTCCATCCATCCCCGGTGCCGTCACCACCAGCCTGTGCCACCCCAAAGCTGCCTGCCCAGCGGTGCCACCGACTACTGACCCCGGCCCCCTGCGTTTCTTTTCCAGACCTGTGGCTTTGCAGTTTGTCAGAAGAGAATCCTACTTTAACCCCAAAGCGTCACGATTTAGACAAAGCCGGGCTGGTTACCGCCAGGTTAGCAACCAGACACCAGGCTCTGCTCACGCACACAGAGCCCTCGGTTTCAGGAGCCCTCCATCCCTCTGCTTGCCAGCTCCCTCGCTCTCTCTGCGGGGCCGGAGAGGAAGACAAGTGTCTAAGCAAAACAAGGCTCGCTTTCGATGAATTACTGAACATGTGTAATTCATTTCTTTGTAATATTGTGCTAAACTCAGCTCCAATTAAACAAACGAAAACACCTGCTTCGCACACATAGATCTTTCCATACCTCAGGGGAAGACCCATCAGAGCGCTCCTGGAGCACAATCTGGCGCAGAAGCCGGCGCTAACAATGCAAAGCTGGAGTTCTTGGGTTTATTTTACCTTTTCTGCTTTTTTTGTCTTCCTCTTGTTGCACACAGGAGATGAAGCAAAATGAAAACACACAGACGGGGCGATTCTGGAGGTGGAGCGGTGTTTTGTTTGTAGGGTTTCTAGCTTTGGCACGTGCCGTCCCGTAACTGCTCGAGGGGGCTCGGACCCGAGGGTGTGCGGCGCTCCAGAGGAAAACAGGGGGTGATGAAAACTTCAAACACAAGTAACTGGTCCCAGACCTTGTGATGCTGTGAAGCTAGCAGAGAGAGCTCATGCTAACAGATCTAGTGAGTTGGGGAGAAGACGGATCCAGAGGAGGCGATGAAAATGCTCAGAGGGTTGGAGCGTGTCCTGATGAGGACAGGCTGAGAGTTGGGCTTGTTCAGCCTGAAGAGGAGAAGACTTCGGAAGGAACTTATAGCAACCTTCAAACCCCAGAAAGGGCCCTATCAGAAGGTTGGGAAGGCTGTTCACAAGGGCAGGGAATGGTAGGATGAGGGGTTATGGTTTGAAGCTGGGACAGGGCAGATTTAGGTTAGACACCAGAAATAAGTTCCTCAGTCTGAGGGTGGTGGATCCCATTCAAGGTCAGGCTGGATGTGGCTCCAGGCAACCCAGTCTAGTCAGAGATGTCCCTGCTTGTTGCAGGGGAGTTGGACTAGATGACCTTTGAAGGTCCTTTCCAACTATGTGATTCTATGATTCTAGTTCTGCTCATGGCCTAGGCAGCAGTGCTGTGGGATGTCCCTTCTGTCCCCCGCTAGACGGGTCAGAGACTCATCACAGCGACACACAAACCGGGATCGCCCCAACCCACCGATCACAGGGCTGAGGTCACTCTAGACACCCAAAATGGCTGAGCAGCAGGACACAAGGCACAACCTCACCTCACACAGCTTCTCAATGCACTGCGGGGTGGCCCTCTGGGGGTGCCTCAGACAGGGGGTGCCACAGGTGCCCCTGCCCGGTGCTGGTTCAGGAGCTCTGGGTGCTTTGCTCGGTGCAGCAGCTGCCACTGGGAGAGCCTGCAGCCTTCCCTACACTTAACTCATTTCCTATTCTTTCCTGAGCTGCCTGCAGACAATAAGCTGTCAATCAGATCCCCACAAGAACATTGTCAATTATCTTCCCTCTCCCACACCTCAGCATGGCCCCGGTACGAACAGCTCCATCCTAAACTGTTCACACATGAGCCATTTGCAACTCCTCCATCGCCCTAACTGCCCTGACTCCAGAGGTGTGTTAGGAAATTGAATTTCCTCTGGGTTTTCAAATAAAAGCCCTTTGGTAGCGAAGCACAGAAGCAGGAGAACAAGCCTCCTACAGGTGTGAGGCAAAAGCAACCAGCGATGGAAAAACTACCCCAGTAATTACTGCAGCAGCCTGTGTGAGGAACGAGGCCGTCTGCCGACTCTTTCCTTGGGCTTTTTGTCGTTTGTCTGGGGCTTTCACTTGCGACAAAATCAAAGTCACAAGCGGAAAGTGCAGTTTTATTTCTGCTCTGTTTTGCTTTCCTTCTCTTTTTTGTGCTAGGACAGGGTGGTCCCCTCTGCTCACTCCTGCAGAATTAGCAGCAAAACACCAGCCCGGGTTTGCAGCTGGCCCCACGGCTCTGCCGTGTCCACCGACAGGCTCTCCCTGAAGAACTGGGTTTGTTTTTCTTCTGGGTAGAGGCAGCCGAGTGCAGGGCTCGGCACACTTTCCAAGCAACCAGCCCAAGTGCAAAATAACAAGCGGTGGAAATCACAAACACACCTTCCCCTTGTAGTGCCAGTTGTGGACGACGCGATTTAAAAACACCCCGTAGCTGTGCTCTGCCTTGTGCACAGAGAACACCCCGCTACTCTGGGGGCAGCTCCCAAACGCCGCAGCCTGGGATGGGTTCGTTCCTGAGAGCCCTAAACCACTGCTGTGGCTAAAACGGGGCAAAACCGGTAGTCACCATTCACTGCACCCTAGCCTTACTGATTTTCTGCTCAGGGGTCAGCGTGGCTACCCGCGAGGAGACAGTCACTCTGCTATGAATTGATTTGAGCAGCATCTTTGACAGCAGCCCAACAGAAAGGGAGCTACTGCCACCAGGGCTTCTTCTTTTCCCTCCTTCCTATTTTTAATTCCTGAGCAGAATATTCCGGCAACCTCTTCCTGATTAAAAATAACCTATCTGCTATTTCCCCTCTCCTTTAAAATGTTTATCCTGCTCCGAACCTTCAAGGTGTAATATCATCAAGGAAGGTCAAGTTTCACAGAAGCCCCTGGCTCCGCTGTGCGCTCCCACCACTTTGAAAAGACGAACAATAGTCCCTCAAGTGTTGCTGCCGGTGGCACAGCAGCAATCCACGGCGGAGGGTTAGAAATCTGAAATTAAAATAAACTGCTTAAAACCTGCAGAGAGAGATGCAGGAGACCGAATAAAACGGGACAATCTCTTAACCCAATCAACAAAGTGCTCATTGTTCCAGTTTAAGGCAAGCAACGCAGCAATAAATATTGAGCAAAGGAAGTCAACCTGTATCCAACAGCCTTTGAATAAACACAAAAGTTAAAAGCAAAATCGATGCCAGGCCTTCGGCTCTTGGCAACTTGTGATTTACTCCTCCTTTGCTTGGCCTTGTTTTCACTTTTGGGCATTTTCTCTGCCTCCTCTCTTCCTAGTCACCCTTTCCTGGAGTAACCCCTTTATCACGGAGTCCAAGGACAAACGGAAGGAACCGCCGATGCGCAGTGAAACGATGCGAGCGATGGCTCGGCTGTGTTCTGCAACCTGGGGGCAAGAAAACTGGGCAGGATGCTGAGCCACGACCACTGCAAAGCCCCAGCCTCCTACACACAGCCTTCACTCCATGGGCGACCAGACGCAGCCCCACAGATCTCTTTAAGCACCAAACCCAAGGTCATGGTTACCCCGTAGGCTGGCACAGGCCGCATGGGACATCTCTGGGAGATCACAGAATCACAGGGTTGGAAGAGACCTCCAGAGGTCATCTAGTCCAACTCCCCTACAACAAGCAGGGACATATCTAACTAGACCAGATTGCCCAGTGCCACATCCAGCTTGAACTTCAGTGGCTCCAGGAATGGGGACTCTATCACCTCTCAACACAGCCTGTTCCAGGGATCCACCACCCTAAGACTGAAGAACTTAATTCTGATGTCTAACCTAAATCTGCCCTGTCCTAGCTTCAAACCATAACCCCTCATCCTATCATTCCCTGCCCTTGTGAACAGTCTTCCCAGCCTTCCGATAGGCCCCTTTCAGGGACTGGAAGGTTGATGTAAGGTCCCCCTGAAATCGTCTCCTCTTCAGACTGAACAAGCCCAACCCTCAGCCTGTCCTCACAAAGACACGCTCCAGTCCTCTGAGCATTTTCATCACCTCCTCTGGACCCGCTCCAACAGGTCCTCACCTATCCTGTGCTGGGGGCTCCAGAGCTGGACACACGACTCCAGGTGAAGTCTCACCTGGACACAAAAGATGCAGGAACATCCATCTCTACGACAAAACCTGAGCTCTTGATCAGAGCACAAAGAAACATCATGGTTGGCTCTCTGTCTCCTGAAGCGACTGATCCATTCCTGTGCCGACCCCTCCGCCTCTAACACGGGTTTTCACAGTGAGTATTAATTCTGACTTCACTTGTAAATCACATTTTCCCCATCTGAGCATTATTACACTCAACAGAACCAGGCGTGAGCATCATGCAAAAGGCATCCTGGTCCACGCTCGTGAATACAGCTGTGTAGGCAGAGGAATATTTGTTTTCCAAGTAATTTGTGCACATTCACAAAATTACAGCTGTCTGCAGTTCTCCTGAAATATCTGCCCTGATGTTTACAAGCCATAAAATATAATCTAGCTTTTGTAGGGTTCCAACTGGTAAATTTGGAAATGTATATATACATGGGCATTTGTTTCATGTTTTCTTACACTCAGAGTGGCTACTCCCCATTACATACTGGCTACGAAGCCTGCACCACACCAGCTCTAACTTGAGAAGACGCGGACCTGAGACAACAGTGGACAAACCTTTGTGAGAGCCAGAAGGGCCTAACATACTTCAGGGATCACCCATCAAGCTGCACCTCCCTCTTGGCCCTCATCCCACGAAGAAGACCACACAAAGTAACAGCAGAGTTACAACACCACCTTGGCCCAGCAGAGCTCGTGGTGGGATGGACGTGGCAGGTTCATCAATCAACAGTGTGGCCAGTGACAATAGTGACCAATCACCAACAAAGAGGTCTTTATAGATCTGTTCTTACAAGCAGAACCATCAGGTTCAAAAATGACATTTGCACTGTGGCTACGAACCAACAGGCTAAGGCTGGTGGTTGGCACCTCCAAACAAGTTGGCTTCAGATGTTCATCCAAGCCAAAGCAATTCTACAGTTTTGGGACTGTTTATTCCAGAGAAAGATGGGCAATTTTTCACAACTGTGCGGATAAAAACCCAGTTTCTTCCCTAAGTTTTGTCTGAATGCACAAAACACCAATTCCAGGGACAAAATACCATTTCAGATCGAGAGAGGTGGTTCTTCCCCTCTACTCTGCACTAGTGAGACCATCTGGAGGATTGTGTCCAGTTCCGGGCCCCTCAGTCCAAGAAGGACACAGAGCTGCTGGAGGGTGTCCAGCGTGGAGCAACAAGGATGATGAAGGAATGGAACAGTTCCCTGATGAGGAAAGGCTGAGGAAGCTGGGTCTCTTTAGTCTGGAGGAGACTGAAGGGTGACCTCATTAATGTCTATAAATATGTGAAGGGGTGGGTGTCAGGAGCATGGAGCCAGGCTCTGCTCAGTGTCATAGGACGAGGGGCAATGGGTGTAAGCTCAAACACAGGAGCTTCCATATAAATATCAGAAGGAAGTTCATCACAGTGACGGTGATGGAACATTGGAACAGGCTGCCCAGGGGCGCTGTGGAGTCTCTGTCTTTGGAGAGGTTTAAAACCCATCTGGCCACGTTCCTGTGCAACTTGGTCTAGGTGATCCTGCTGTAGCAGGAGGCTTGGACTAGATCTTTTGAGGTCCCTTCCAATCCCCAATGACTCTCTGATTCTGGGACAACAACATCCTTGGGATTGGAATTTTCTACAGCAGATGTGGAAATGTGCACCACACCTGCCCAACACAAACCCAGAGGTAGGAAGATGAATGCACTTCACCCAGATTCCTTGCCTCCAGCTCGCTCTCCAGATGGCTCTAGGGACAAATCTGTCCCAAGCTGTTTAATCTCATAGAATCATAGAACAATTTTGGCTGAATGAGACCTTCAGGATCAACCTTCTCCTAGCCCTATCATCACCACTAAAACACGTCCTTCAATGCAACATCTACTCTTCTCTTAAACTCCTCTGGGGATGGGGACTCAACGCCCTCCACGGGCAGGCTGCTCCAGTGCCTGACAACCCTTTCAGTAAGGAAACTCCTCCATGCTGTGACCCATCCTAGAGGTCCATGGGGCTGCGCAGATGGGCCATAAATGCCTCCACACCGCGGTATGCTGCACAGGTGAGTAACTTCAAACACAGGAGCATATTATTTGAGTCCACACTCACGTCAAAAAATGTCATGGCGACAGAACCGGCAAGAAAGGGCTGAGCTTTGATAATCCCAGGTGCTGCTTTACAGAATCACAGATTCACAGAACATTAGGGATTGGAAGGGACCTCAAAGGATCATCCAGTCCAATCCCCCTGCCACAGCAGGATCACCTAGACCAAGTCATAGAATCACAGAATCATTAGGGATTGGAAGAGACCTCAAAAGATCACCCAGTCCAATCCCCCTGAGACAGAAGGATCCCCTAGACCAAGTCATAGAATCATAGAACATTAGGGATTGGAAGGAACCTCAAAAGATCATCCAGTCCAATCCCCCTGCCACAGTAGGATCCCCTAGACCAAGTCACACAGGAACACATCCTTGACCCCTGTGCTCCACCACCTTATGCACTTAATGCCTGATGCCACACGACTACGACAATGTAACACAATGGAGGAGGGCAACTTTCTGAGGGGGCAAATGGTACCAACCAACAGCACTGGTGATGTCGACACGGGCACTGTGGCCTCTCGGAAGCCCGTACCCACCGCAGCTCCCTGAGCAGCTCCTGTTATCTTCCCACCTCGCTTCAAAACGCCATGTCCAAACTTTTTTTTCAGCGAGACACGTTAAACCCAGGATGTAGATTTTCCAATTAGTCTCTGTTTAAACATCTGCTGGTAGACTGCATTTAACATTAGCTATTTGAGCAAAGAGCAATTTGATTAGGCTGTCTGAAACGGAGCCAAAGTCTGCAAAATAATAGCTCAATTAAATTTTGTTTTGCTTTCATTTGTCTTAGACTTTTCCTGAGTGTGATACAGTTGCATATAATCAAGTAAACTAATTCCTATCAAAACGAGAGATTTCGGTGCCTTTTCCATCTCCTCGATGAGTTTATCTAATAATCTCTTCCATCTCTTCTCCACGCTTCAGCGAACTTCACCTTGACACCAAGTGCAGCTCTTTCCTGAGTCTCCTTCTCTGGAGGTGTTTAAAACCTGCCTGGGTGTGTTCCTGTGTGACTGGATCTAGGGGATCCTGCTGTGGCAGGGGGATTGGACTGGATGATCTTGCAAGGTCCCCTCCAATCTTGTGCCTTCAGTCTTCTTTAAGCCTCTGGGCTTCCAGTGACTGGAGATCACGAGCTGTTAACACTACACCTTGAATGGATCAGGAATTTATAAAGGGCAGATAAATGCTTATCAGGAAAACAAAACCCACCTCAGCAAGGCACCAGGCACACACCACAAAACACTCTGTTAGCTGCAAAACCTCCACAGCCACCTCCACGCGGCATTTCCAACCGTTTCCCTGGGTTTAGCTTCTACTTACTCTGTTATGTTGCACTTGTTGCCCTGAAACTTCAATATTAGCTCTAGAGATTTAAACACGAGGCAAACAGCTGCTCTCCTCCGCTCCAGCAAGCCAGATCAAAATGCCTTCTCTCTCCTTTCTCTCTCTTTCCTCCCCCTTTTCCTTTTTAAACAAGTCGCTGGAACTCAAGTATTTCTGGCAAAGCCGACGGGTCGAGGGCAGAACTCTGCTCTGTGATCATCACTGCAGACTCCTCCAGCGCTCGCTCCTCGCGGCCGGTGCACGAGGAGCAGCAGCGGAGCCTCCCCCCACGCCGACTAAAGTCACTTTGCCTTGAGGATTTCAAGAAAAAAAATAAACCCCATGGTAACTGAGCCGCTCTCTAGATGTGGGGATGATTTACATTTAAGCATTAAACCTTTAAATATTAACTTCTTCCACACTTCTGTTTAAACTTAAAAAAAAAGCAGCATGCATTCTTTGAGAGGTTCCTCTCCGAGGAGCTTTTGGAACCGCAGTTACTTTTCCTTTAGTGGGGTTGGGGGGCTTTTTTTAATATATTTTTATTCTCTTAACTTGTTTGTTGCCAAGTGTGAACACAAAGGGACAAGCTGGAATAGGTATCCAGAAGGCTCTTCCCCGGCGCGTGCTGCCGAAAGCCGCGAGCACGGCCGCAGCTGGGGATTCCAACGCAGAAAGGCGAAGGAGAGGCTCCTCCAGCACCGGCCCTCAGCTCTGGAAAAACCACTCCCGCCACAAACCAGCCTCGAGCATCGGAGGCAGCTGAAGTCCGTGGAAGTTCGGGATGGGACACGTCCTATTTAAACCGTGGAGAGCTACTAAATATGACAACCATCTGATGCATGAAAATTATTCGCAACCAAAAACAGACAGTCTGGAAATAGCTGGGATGACTTCATTTAGGCAGAATTGCCCCAATCTGTTTCTAATATACACAGTACACATCATAAATTTTTACAATATGACAAGGAAAACAAACTTAATAAAAGTTCCTGATCTTTTGTTACACAAGCAAGCTATAGCCACGGTATGTTTATAATATTTGGCCCATGATATCACAGCTCGGTAACAAAAGCTAAGCAACACAAGAAAACAGTTGCTAGGTATGACTTCACCTCACGACTCCCACAGCCGGGGCGCTGCCACCTTCCCCCAGCCCGGGTCCCACCGTGTGGCCTTTGGCTCATAATTGCCTTCTCTCCCTCTCCCGAGCACCTCTGACTGGGGAAGCCGCAGATCTGTGCGACGGGGGTTTGTTTTTCGCCAGCGACACCAGGGCGCGTCTGAACGGTAAGAGATTTTTTAGCCTGTTTCCTTCACTGCTGGTTATTTGACAAGTGCTTGAAAACCCTGTTATAAACAATCTCTGTAGGAAAACAGATGATGTCTTACGATCACAGAAGGTAATTTTTTCAAGAACCCAACTTTCTGAGCATTTCCCAGATGCACCGCGTCAATCTTCCGGCGTTCGAGTGTCTCAGCTGGTTGTGCAGCCCGGGCGCTCGGCCAGGCGAGCCGGACTGCCCCTCATTGTCACTTCTGTTCCGTGGCACTTGCACCCACTGCTGTTATTCCAGGCTTCAGGAAAATTTTCTAACCACTGGACAGGCTCCAGCGCTGAGCACTAATAAGTTGCAGATTGCAGCTCTCTCCTATGTGTGTGTGTGTGTGTGTGAGATCAGGGCCACGGGTTTGTAGAGGCGGGGAGAAGGGGGGGGGGAAACAGTAGTTCAAAAATGCTGCCTGCTCGAATTGACAGAAAAGTGACCCCTGCACTTCATCAGGAATTCCTGCAGACTGACAAAATAAAGGAGGTTGCTTTTATCACACACAGTAAGGCTCATATGGAAAAATGGAAACACTACATCACTCGACCTCAGGTTGCCCCCTTTTCAACCACAGATGAATATTATGTATAAAAATTGTAAATCAATTTGAGATGTATTAAAGGAGATCCTCTTTTCTCCCCCTCCCCGCGTTAAAGGTGACGCCTTCTCGACTCTCGGTTTAGTTTGTTGTGTTGAATAAATGAGAAAAGGCTTCGTTGCTGCCACCGAATTTTAGTTGCTCTGCAGTCTACTTAGCGTCTCCGCGCGGTGTTTGCAGAACCTCCGATGCTTTGCTGGCAGCGGGGAAGAATGAGCGAGCGTCGCTCCCCCACCCCCGAGTCACAAACATTTCCCTACATTAACAGAGCGCTAACGGTCCCTTTGAAACAACCCAAGGAAATGCTGCTGTCTCTGAGCTGTGTGATTCATACCATGAGACAGTCAGAAACTTTTCCCTTTCTAAAGGTGAAGAAAGCAGCCATCTCAACCCCGTTGTGGTACCACTCGGTCCTACAGCAGACTTTCCTCTTACAGACCCCTCCACGCAGTTGATTCCTTGGCTTTATGAAATGACAGAGGACCGGAACAGGCTGCCCAGGGGTGTTGTGGAGTCTCCTTCTCTGGAGACATTTAAAGCCCTCCTGGACCTGCTCCTATGTGACTCGCTCTAGGTGATCCTGCTGTGGCAGGGTGATTGGTCTAGATGAACTTTGGAGGTCCCTTCCAATCCCTAATGATTCTGTGAAAAAAAAAATACGGACAAAACGACCGAGCAAACATTCCCCACTAAAACCAAACCAAGAAGAAACCAGTCCAGCAAACGAAAGGGAAGCGACCTCCTGATTTTATCACAGCAGCTACTTGAGCTACAGTCCTGATGGACCCATCCCTAAGCTCACAGTTGTTCTCTTGATGGATACACCTCCCTGTCAGATATGAATGATCTTTTTAGATCATTAATATGTTCATTAATCACAGAACATTAGGGATTGAAAGGGATCTCGAAAGATCATCAATCCAATCCCCCTCCCACAGCAGGATCTCCAAGTCACGCAGGAACACATCCAAGTGGGTCTTAAACATCTCCAGAGAAGAAGATTCCACAACCCCCCTGGGCAGCCCCTTCCCATGCTCTGTCACCCTCGCTGGGAAGAAGTTCCTTCTCATACGAATGTGAACCATCTTCTATTCTCGCTCACACCCACTGCCCCTTGTCCTTCCTCAGTCACTTCTGTTCTTTGGGATGGAAAGACAGTAGATAGGTCCTACTCATGAAATTCTTCTGTTGTTTGCTGTAATCCTCACTTTATTTAACACTCCCTAATTTGAAATGCATTGATTTGGTACAAACAATCACAGAACATCCAGGATTGGAAGGGACTTTGAAAGATCATCTAGTGCATGGATACCTGGAAGTAACCCTGACTGACTGTATGACTTGGTCTAGGTGATCCTGCTGTGGCAGGGGGATTAGACTAGATGATCCTTCAAGGTCCCTTCCAAACCCTAATGATTCCATGATTCTAAGCAGGTAGTTTCAGAGGATCTCTTACTGACTCTAGCTCTCTGTACCCAACCTGCTCCGTACCACCGCCCTGGGGTGCTGCATCAGCACCGGTGGAATCGCATCCTTATGGACCCCCCAGCTACCCCGCTGCCGAGATGCCTCACACCTACATCCGATCTGTTGCTTTTACAAGTTTAATCTCAGTATTAAGGAGCTGATTGCGGAACCACGTCGCTCTAACATCTTCAGCCCAGCTGTACATCACATAAACCGCGATAGGAGGGGGCAGGCTCCCGGCATTCCTAGCAGCAGCACATACCTTTAACTCCCTAATCTGTACTACTACAAAATGCCGCTCTCATTTCTTCCCGAGCACAAGTGGACTACCAGCAAGGGTCCAACAGTGTTATTCCTAATTACCTTTTTTTCACTCTTGATCCTGTGGCGCTCATAATTAGTTACCTGGGGCTGCAATCCAATTTGAAGTGATGACAAGAAAGTGATCCATGAAAAAGTAATAAGTTAAATCCAATTTCAGCCTTCCTCTAATTAAATGCACATGGAACTAATGACTCAAACCCTACCATTTCAGTGATAATGGTAATTAGCGAGGTGGGAGTCACTCTCTTTTTTCAACACTGTAGGTGTAAACCACAAGGTAAAATGGCAGGAGCACTCTTAATTACATGTGTCATTTTGTCAGCAATTTACACATTTCTGACCACTCAGGAAGGTTTCATTTGTTTTCCTCTTCCCTGAGGTGGGTAACCCACGGCTGGACTCAGGCACAGGCAGCCCCGCTACCAACCTGGTCAGAAATCACGTTTCTTGTAATGAAAGAAACCTTCTCTACACGCTTCATGTCAAAGCAGAAAACCCGCTGGAAAATCAGAGTCGGGGCTGGAAATCATAGGAACGAGGGACACTGGCTTCTCCTTTCAGCTGAGCACCTGAGGACCAACTTCCTCACAGAATCACAGAACATCAGGGATTGGAAAGGACCTTGAAAGATCATCTAGTCCAATTCCCCTGCCAGATGGGATCACCCAGACCATGCATCACAGAACATCAGGGACTGGAAGGGACCTTGAAAGATCATTTAGTCAAATCCCCCTGCAACAGCAGGATCCCCTAGATCCAGTCGCATAGGAACATGTCCACGTGGGTTTTAAGTGTGTCCAGAGAAGTAGACTCCACAACTCCCCCAGGCAGCCCTTTCCAGTGCTCTGTCATCCTCACTGGGAAGAAGTTCCTTCTCAGATTGATGTGGAACCTCCTCTGTTCCAACTCACACCCATTGCCCCTTATCCCATCATTAGATGACAATGAGCAGACCCTGGCTCCATCTTCCTGACACCCACTCTTCACATATTTATAGACATTAATGGGGTCACCCCTCAGCCTCCTTTTCTCCAAGCTAAAGAGACCCAGCTCCCTCAGCCCTTCATCATCAGGGAGATGTCCCACTCCCTTCACCATCTTTGAGGCCTACAGGTGCCAAACTGCCAAAAAATCGCTGTTGGTAGTCACGCACCTCAAGAGCAGCAAAGGTCTGCAGCTCTCTGACCTTGGGCAAGTCACTTAATACCCTTCTGATGGTGTTTACGCTGCTATAAAATGAGAATACTCATAACTGCTGACGGCACCAGCTCGCCCAACACGGTGGCATTTCCCTACAAGCCACTTCTTACAGAACAACTTCATCACAGGACAATCGCAGACCGCTTGAAAGAGAAACAACCGCGCTGGCCGCCTATCTGCTCACTCTGAGAAGCTGGAAAAACTGAATACCGGAGGCTTTACAAAAATAAATAAAAGAGCAGCAAAGAAATAAAAGACCCACAGGTGTCAGGGGAAAAAACCCCTTAGTATCAACATTTTCAAGCTGATCGTGTAATTTTTGAGGGGCTGAGTCAGACTTTGTTCTGTTTGTGGGGTGGGTGATATTTCCACTTCACAAGAACTTATTCCAAGAACTGACTAACACCTATAACTGGGCTTAGGGCTGGAAAAGGAAAGAGCTGTGGGTCCCTTTGGTGGAAAGTGCTAACCCAACTCAACTGCACTTGGCTTTACTTCCAAAATCAAAACTAAGAAATCACAGAGCATTAGGGATTGGAAGGGACCTTGAAAGATCATCTGGTCCAATCCTCCTGCCACAGCAGGATCCCCTAGACCAAGTGGCACAGGAACATGTTCAGGCAGGTTTTAAACATCTCCAGAGAGGGAGACTCCACAACCCCCTTGGGCAGCCCGTTCCAGTGCTCTGTCACCCTCACTGGGAAGAAGTTCCTTCTCATATTGATGTGGAACCTCCTCTGTTCCAGCTTACACCCATTGCCCCTTGTCCTGTCACTAGATGCCACTGAGCAGAGCCTCGCTCCATCCTCCTGACACCCACCCTTCACATAACCATCAATGAGGTCACCCCTCAATCTCCTTTGAAGGACTCCACTGTGTGGAACCCTGCAGAAGTGAAATCCTCACTTAGCTAGAGCTGGTAGCAGAACTCCCAGTGGTCTGAGCAAGGCCAAACACGGGAGTTTGTCTGAATTTAAGGCTGAAACAGAGATGCTCACGTAAACAGCATAAATGCACCTGACAGTTTACTTCCCATCCCAATTTACCCGCTGAGCCGTAATTCCTCTACCAGTCTTTACACTTCCCACCACGTGCAAGTGCACCCATGTAAAACCCGAGGCTATGGGAGCTGGTGCTCATGTGCTCCAAGCAAAAAAGACAATACCCTTCCCTTCACCTTTCTGTGCTTATTACGCTGCTGAGTTCACGATGTCTAATTTCATTTAAAAAACCATAATTGCCCCCAACATTGAGCTACAGTATTTTTTTTTCCTTCCCTCTTCTATTTCTCAAGACACTGGAAAGAAATATTAAGATAATGCAGCATGCAAATTGAATTCCACACAAGCCCAGCCAAAAGGCTGCTTTAAAAAGCAGCGGTATGCAAAGGCGAGGACATCGCCGCCTCCCCCAGTCTCACCCTGAAAATCTAAACCAAACCCAGATTCTTCTCTTGGCTGGGACTCGAGGAGAAAGATTTATTTTCTGGTTTGTCAGCTGAAAACAAAAGTTTCCATCTTACTCATTTCATGATCGACACAGGCAGGTTAACTACCACCCAGTGGATCTCCTTTAGTCATAGAAAAAAGTTGGGTGATGGAGTTCACAGACGCACAGAACATTAGGGGCTGGAAGGGACCTCCAAAGGTCATCCAGTCCAATCCCCCTGCCAGAACAGGATCCCCTAGACCAAGTCGCACAGGTTTGAATCGTCTCCAAAGGAGACTCCACAACTGCCCTGGGCAGCCCCTTCCACTGCTCCCTCACTGGGAAGAAGTTCCTTCTCACAGTCATATGGAACCTCCTCTGTTCCAGCTCACACTCACTGCCCCTTGTCCTATCAACTAGATGACATTGGCCGCATCCTCCCAACACCTACCCCTCACATATTTATAAACATCAAAGAGGCCACCCTTCAGTCTCCTCCAAGCTACAGTATCCCTCTCCAGAGAAGGAGACTCCACAACCCCCCTGGGCAGCCCCTTCCAGTGCTCTGTCACCCTCAGTCTCAGCTAGGAGATACCGACTTGAACGGCCCCAATCTGTTTCCAGTCCGGCATCCAGCTTTGAGCTCGACGCAACACACACAACGTTTAGGTCTTTAAAGAAAAAAAAGAGAGGAGGTATTTTTAGGATTGCCAAAACACACAAGCACTTTTACTTTCTGGGGAGAAAAATGTGTCTCTTGACTTGTTTCCAATCTGTGCGCTCCTGCCAACAACTAAAATGCCTGAAGAACTCAAATGAATAATCGTTAAGAGCATCAGCAATTAAAAGCTGCGCATTTGAATCGATACATCTATTAATACGAAGATATATTTATCTTGGCGGGGAAAGACGGTGCACACAGTCGTAATGCTCAGCATACCTGGCCCCATGAGTTATTTGTTTCGTGGATTCAAGGAAATTTAAGGCTCTGTGGTAAATAAATTATCAAACACGCTTGAGCCTCTCTTTTTTTTTTTCCCCACTTCCAGTAATTTTTGTGGGGCTGCTGGGTTGTTTTTTTTTCACAGTCTTCTCCCAACTGCTGCTTAACGAAATCCATCCCTAGCTTTCAGTTCTCTTTTGTTTGTGTCATCAGGCTGCGAAAGCGGAGGTCAGTGCCAAATATCAAGCGCGGCAGTGTGCGATAGGCTCAGACCGTGAGTCATCCTATATGTGGAGAATTATTTATTTAGCAGCTATCAGCAGAGCACATCTCCGCTCCCCTGTCCCAGCTCTTCTACTCTCAATAGCTCTCCAGTTGCTCAAAAGGCTTTGGGCAGAGTTATCGAAGTCAAGAGACCCCAAAGGCTTTGCTGGAGCCCACTGTCATGTAAATGCTGTTGAAGGTAGCATGTCACACAATCACAGAGCATCAGGGATTGGAAGGGACCTTGAAAGACCATCTAGTCCAGTCTCTCTGCCAGAGCATGATCATCTATGTCAAGGTGGGTTTTAAACGTTTTTAGAGAAGGAGACTCCACAACACCCCTGGGATTGGAAGGGACCTCAAAAGATCATCTACTTCAATCCCCCCACCACTGCAGGATCACCCGGATCAAGTCACACAGGAACATGGTCAGGCAGGTTTTAAACATCTCCAGAGGAGACTCCACAACCTCCCCAAGCAGCCCCTTCCAGTGCTCTGTCACCCTCACTGGGAAGAAGTTATTTCTGATATTTACATGGAACCTCCTATGCTCAAGCTCACACCCATTGTCCCTTGTCCTGTTGCTAGAGGACATTAAGCAGAGTCCGGCTCCATCCTCCTGACACCAACCCTTCACATATTAACAGACATTAATGGGGTCACCCCTCAGTCTCCTCCAAACTAAAGAGACCCATCTCCCTCCGCCTCTCCTCATAAGGGAGGTGCTCCACTTCCTTCATCCTCCTCGTTGCCCTACCCNTCATCCTCGTTGCCCTACGCTGGACTCCTTCCAGCACCTCCATGTCCTTTTTGAACTGAGGGGCCCAGAACTGGACACCATACTCCAGCTGTGGTCTCACTAGGGCAGAGTAGAGGGGGAGAAGAACCTCTCTCGATCTGCTAACCATCCCCCTTCTGATCCACCCCAGGATGATACTGTTGTCCAGGGTGGGATTTAAAAGTCTCCAGAGAAGACGACTCCACAATCACCCTGGGACTGGAAGGGACCTTGAAAGATCATCTAGTCCAATCCCCCGTCACAGCACGATCACCTGAATCAAGTCACACAGGAACATGTCCATATGGGTTTTAAATGTCTCCAGAGAAGGAGACTCCACAACCCCCCTGGGCAGCCCGTTCCAGTGCTCTGTCACCCTCACCATGAAGAAGTTCCTTCTCGATTGATATGGAACCCCCTCTGTTCCAGCTTACAAACCAGGATACATTTGATGAGTGAATGAAGAAGGAACACGGGAAATCATCCATGAGGCTATAACCGATTAGCCACACAGCATCTACCAGACTAATTTTCCACATCTGGCTGTGGCAGTAGAGTTTACGCGACAAAACCTGCCCGTCAGCTTTAAAGCGCTGAGCCTGAAATGGAAGGCACCCTTCCTGCCCAGCACGGGACCAGCCTCCCTTCCTGGTGCAGCAGGGCCATGGAGCATCTTATTAGGATGAATGACATCCCTTTCCCCACCCCCAATTTGAGGCAACCCCGTGCCAGGGAGCTCTTGAGCAGTGCCACGCGCAGACAGACGAGCTCCGCCGATGGCATCCTTGTTATACACTGAGTCTGTTTGTTGGGGAAAAAAAGAGGTAACTGCTGTGGCTGCCGAATGAGACATCTATATTTATAAACTAAGTGCAAAGATGACTCGGTTCATTATTGAAGCAAACTTTTGGGGAAAAAAAAAACCCAACCCAAGCCAGGCGCATTTCCACCGCCCTCGACATTCCTGCTACGTTCTGCGAGCGGCGGGTATTGCCTCGTCAGTGCGGTGCCACGCGGCTCCGTCGCCGTGGGTGCCCGTGTGGGTGAAGCTTTACGCAAAAATTGTACCCCCAGCACCACAATTCCCTTTGAGCTGTAGCTTCTCGTTGCAAGGATGCACTCGGGGTCTGTTACATTCGAGAGGACTTCCAGTGCGTTGAAGCCCGCAAAAGCACCAGGAGTGAGGAGGTGGAAAGGGAGAAAAAAGAGACTGGGCAGTCATTTGAATCAGTGAGTGACAGGCTGGGCCAGCTCTCCGTATACATTAATAAATTAGAATTTTAATTGTGTCTCTGACTGCGGGAGCTGCTCCAGTACTTTAATACGAACCAACAATTGGCTATGTTATGGAATCCGCGATGTGGCCTTCACTGTTGACCCCTGCAACACAATTCCCAGTCTGACTACGGAAACTGTTTGGTTTGATCCTTTCAACTTATTTGAATCCTGACAAATAAGCTCACAGCTGAAAGGTCAACACAGTCATATTTCATCCTCTGGAGCTATTCTTAAGACATCTGCACAACAAAGCACTTCTTTTAGTACCTGACACTGGACCTAGCCAGCACAATCTCTCATTAAAAATGTCCCCAGTGGAAGAGTCTATTAAAAAGTATCTGGATCAGGCACAGATTTACCAAATACAATATTTTTGAAAGCGTTAACGTAGCGCTCTGGATGTCGGCGCTACGCTGCCCATAAAACGTGTGTTTGCCCAATGACAGAATGCTTCATACTTTCCAAAAGAATAACAGCTCGGCTGCAAAGCGCGAGGTGTTGTCCAGCAGCCTGGGAGCCAGCAACTCGTGGATCTTAATCCCCACCTCTAAACCCAATTCCCTCTGTGATCCTAAGCGAGTCACTTAACCTGCTTCCCGCAGCTTCCCAGTTCCAGAACTGGGATAATGCTACTTACTTATCAGACTTTCCTTCTGGGGATGTTTTGGAGATTAGTAGTTGCAAAATGCTTTGAAGATGAAATCACCACATGACAGCTAGAAGTTGTCCAGCGCTGGACCAGGTGCTGCAGTTAATGGCTGTTCCTCACTCAGGCTGAACTCCCCTGGAAGGCCCTGTCAGAACCACTGGATCACAGAACATCAGGGATTGGAAGGGACCTCGAAAGATCATCCAGTCCAATCCCCCTGCCACAGCAGGATCACCTAGACTAAGTCACACGGGAACACGTCCAGGCGGGTTTTAGACGTCTCCAGAGAAGGAGACTCCACAACCACCCTGGGATTGGAAGGGACCTCAAAAGATCACCCAGTCCAACCCTCCTGCCAGAGCAGGATGCCCTAGATCAAGTCACACAGGAACACATCCAGGCGGGTTTTAAACATCTCCAGAGAAGGACACTCCACAACCGCCCTGAGACTGGAAGGGACCTCGAAAGATCATCTAGTCCAATCCCCCTGCCACAGCAGGATCACCTGGATCAATCACACAGGAACATGTCCAGGCAGGTTTTAAACATCTCCAGAGAAGACGACTCCATAACACCCCTGAGCAGCCTGTTCCAGTGCTCTGTCACCCTCACCATGAAGAAGTTCCTTTTCATATCGATGTGGAACCTCCTGTGTTCCAGGATCGGATCCTTTCAAAGCCTTTAGTGATGTTGACTCTACCTGCCATATTCTACTACATATTTAAGGAGCCTAGGAGCAGTATTTTCGGAGGAAAAGAATCTGAAGCACACATAAAAGGCAAGAGAAGCAGCGATGCTGTCAGGGAGCTCACGGTGATCGCACAGCAAAGTAAAAAAAATTAAATAAATTAGAAAGAGCAAAACAGACATGAGTTTGACAACGTGCTATGACAACAGGAGCGGGGAAAAAAACCCAACCCCGGAACGAATTTGGGGCTACCGAGGCTGAAGCATCAGATATAGAAGGGTGAGATAAGATAAACGTCCCAGCTACAGGGTTTGTGCGGCTGAACTGCTGCACTGGGTAACTCACCACCAAAAACCCAGCGACACGCTGCACTTGCACACAGAGCAGCAATAAAAGCAATAAGCAGCTGCAGAGCAGCGAAGTGGTCAAGGGTCTAGAAGTGTCGGTTTACGAAACACATAAAGAACTAGATACATATAATTTGCCAAAACTGGCAAGTACATGTTAGCATCTCAGATGTTTGAGGAGTGTGAACACGAGGCAAGGCGAGGCACTGACTCAGTATTTATACAAGCAGTATTACTTGGAGCATGAGGATGGAATTAAAGTGGGAAAGTTCTCGAGCGGTGCGCTTTGTTATGGAAAGCCATCCAAAGGAAAATAATAGCGGTCCCATCAGCTCTTGGGATCTCGTAACACCAGACCGGCAAATAAAATAAAATAAAAATAAAATACAAAGGAAAATGTGATATGTGACCTAATAGGTTCTTTCTTGTCTTTAAGCCCCGTGATTTATCCCCCCAAGACTAGCAGAACGCGCTCCAAAGCAGCGGATGTGCGCATACGTCCTCTGTTTGGGAACGCTGGGCTGGGTTTAGCTTTCTGAATTCACAACGGCACAAAGCCCGATAATATTTAGATTGTCTTTCTGAAGATGGCCATAAATCAGCAGGCAATAAAAGGGGAACAAGCAGAGCCACGATTACCGTATCCTGCTATTTCCCAATATCCCTGACACAGCAGCCTACAAGCGGAGCGGCGATCAAACCGAGATGTTCACGCAAACCTCCTCTGCGTGCTGACACGGCACCCAAAGTGTTGTCGGGATCCAACCCTACCAGATGCTGTTGGCAGTACACACTCGTGATGTGTAGATGTGCCACGGGTGGGACATCCAAGAGCTCCTAGCGCCGCTGCCCTCGCACCACTTGTATCAGCCACAGCCACCCTGTGGGCTGCACCGGGAAGACACTCCTCAAGGTCCCACACCCTCAGACGCAGTTAGTCAGGAGGTACACGGGATCCCCTTACCTGAAGGGCTGGCTGTTTGTCATTCCTCTTTGGAGACTTTAACCCACTGACTTGCTGCTGCTGCTGCTGTTGCTGCTGCTGCTGCTGTTGCAGGAGAAGCTGCCGTGCCACCTGGAGAGCCTGTGAGGAGACAGGTTTGAGAAGTGAGTTTACAGCACACAGGGCACAGGGAGCTACATGCATGGCACAGGGTACACGCAGCCCTTGGTCATGGGGTACTGCTCCACCCCAAAGCACCTCCACCGAGGAAAGTGCTGGCTTCCATAAAAAACCCCAACAACTCAGCACTTGTAAGCAACAGGGCAACATCCCACCACTGGATTTCCCATCTTCATGATGGGATGTTCAGCTCGTGGGTGGGAGCCTGGAGTAACTGCAGGGATCCCAGTGGTGAGCATCACACATTTCTTCCCTTCCCATATAGCCCTCTGTGCTACTGGGCAGGCTCATGTGCTAGTGGCTTCCGTCCTCTGCTTCTCCAGTGGTCAAGGTTACAGAAGAGGGCAGTCATATATGACTGACTGCTCTCCTGAGGGCTAGAGAAAGCCAGGGAAGTTTCTGGAAGGCTGTGGCAAGATGAAAAGCCAGCAGCAGGCTGAGGTACTGAGCTGCCTGCTGAGAGAGCTGTGAGGAGCTGGAGCGAATGCAACGAGCAGCAGGGACAGCACCTCACGCCACCAAAACCCCAAAGAGCTAGTGACGGACCAGCAGTGCAGACCCAGATGGGAAGGGGTAGAGCAGTGAAGGGACCCTGCAGACGTAAGGGATGGAGGGGCAAGGGACACAATCCCAAAGCACAGGTAGAGCACCATGCAGTGGGGGATTACTGCAGGAGTTTGTGTAGAGGGAAAAGCATCTCTGTCCACTGGAAGCAGCCACACTGCGAGGCCAAATTTCTCCGTTAAATGGGGATAAGAAAACAAGTGGAGATGAAACACTGGGGAACGATCAACAAGGAGCAAGTCCTTGCTGTGGCTCCCTCCCAGCTCCCCAGCCAGGCAGAGGCACAGCTGAGGCTTCGCGGGTGAGCCCCGAGCCCGCTGCTCCCAGAGGATTCGCCAGCACCGGACTCGGGTCTTCTTGGTCTCCTTGGAGACGTTCAGTACATGTGTAGGTGGAAAAGTGGGAAGGCTGAAGACTTCATTAATGTAAAACAAGAAAAATAGTCCCTGTGCAAGATGCCTACACGGAAGGAGGGAAAGAGCCTTCCCCGCTCCTACTGTGTGTGCTCCTGAGTGATTTAATTAATACCTGTTTAATTAAGGAGTCAGATACGCTTCAGGTTTCACTTGCTTCTCCCAGTTGCAAAGTGTTTCATCTCTGAGCAGAACCACCGGGAAAGGTTGGACACCCAGAACTGCAAACTTGGATCCTCCACCCCCCTACTAAGAGCTCGTTATTTTACAGCCTAGACCCATCTCTGGACTTTTGAAGGCCACCCAGCGGCCCCGAGGGCTGGAGAAGCGCCGCTGCCGGCCAGCACGCCAGGGCAGGCGGGGAGGAGAGACCTGACACCGCGCCCTGGCAACCAGCCCTCCTTTCAAATGTAATAACAAGTCTCCACTGGATCAGAAAAACTCTTTAAGGGTGGGATGTGATTTCCAGCAGAGCTTGGTGCGAGGAAGGTAAAAATCACTTCTTGCATTTCAAGCTGGTTGGAGCTCTGTGCACCCTGCAGCACACCCAGCACCCCGTGAGCGGTGCGAGCCGGGCACCGGAGCAGGAACACATCTGTGCTCCCACACCCAACCACCCCACCACCAGCTCAGCGCCAAGAACCGGGCAGACCCTACAGCCAACTCAACAAAGGGAACCTTCCTGCCGAAAGCGCTAAGGATCACTAAAATAAACGTTGTTTTTATTGAATTAGCTTCTTTTAGCTGCTAACGCCTCTTTCAAGGGTGGGCAGAGGCAGCAGAAACAAAGCCTACAGGACTCAAGGGGATGGGCAACAAACAGTCACCTACTTAACAGGGGTGTTGTGTGGCTTATTTAATTAATGAATACTTGTGAAGCGCTCTTGAGTTGCTCAAACAAGAAGCGCCATACAGCACCGGCGCAACGTATTATTATATATTATTAAGACTGGCTCTGCAGAAGAATAATTCCAGGTAAATGTGCAATCAAATGATCATTTTAGTTCCCAGTAATTAGATTCAATAGGCCAAAAAGGAAAAAAAACAACAACCCACCCCACAGAAGCCTCTCTTTAATCACACACTAAACAATCAGAACATCCCTAACCTTTCAAGCTACAGCCTTTTTGAATAAAACATCATCAACTTATAGATATTATTCCAAAAAGAACCAGTCACCATATGTGTTGTCTCTTTGAAATACAGTTGCTATAGCAGACCCTGCATGCATTTCATGTGATATGATCATTTGCTATCCGTTCTGGCAGCTGAGAGGTTGCACAACTAAAATTGGCTGCCAGAAATTTTTGAAGATTCCCAGAACAAGTAGCCGCGCGAGCAACGGCTGCTTTCTCCTCGAGCTGGCCACCGAGCCCTGCGCAGCTCCTTGGGGTGGAGAACCTTGCGCTGGGGAACGTCTCTGCCCTTAGGGCCAGGTTCGCAGTAGCAGGGATGGAGCTCTGTGCCTGCTCCAGTGCCACATCCCAGCACAGCCGCTCTGATGCAGGCTCTCCACTCGAGGTGGCATCTGCAGCACCATGCCCCATGTCCAGATGGGATGTGTCCTGGCGCTGAGAGCCCGTCGGACTGGTAATGGTAAGGGGGAAGGGCTGAGTGAAGGGGCTTCATGGCTGGAGGGGGCATCATGGACACAAAGCGCTGGGATGGACAGGAATGGCAAAGGGAGCAACACAGAGGGGCAGGCAAGGGTGTGATGGCAGTGAGCTGACAGCTCAGGGGGCTGCAGCTTGGGATGGCAGTTCCCATCTCTCTGCTCTCAAGATTTCACTGTTCTGCTTATAAATATGTGACAGCAACAAAACCTAAGCATCAGATGAGCTTGGGTTTAAGATGTGGAAGGCTGTTTACAGTTCAGATCTGGCTCTTCCTAAACATTTGTATCACGTAGCTACTGTGTCCTTGGTGGAACAGTGGACCCAAGGATCACAGGTCCCTCTGCCTTTCTCTGTTTCCGTGCTCAGTCCTTCCTTCCTCTTGCCTCAGACTAAGCACTTCCCCTGCCATTTCAGTCTCACTTACACTCCTTACACATGACGGGATGCGCAGAAAGCTGACCGGCTCAGTCTGGGAGACACCAGCCTTCTTTCCTCTCACACACCAAGGATTTCACAGAATCAGAGAACAAGAGGGATTGGAAGGGACCTCGAAAGATCATCCAGTCCAATCCCCCTGACACAGCAGGATCACCTAGACCAAGTCACACAGGAACACGTCCAAGCGGGTTTTAGACATCTCCAGAGAATGAGACTCCACAGCCCCCCTGGGCAGCCTGTTCCAGGGCTCCGTCACCCTCACCGGGAAGAAGTTCCTTCTGATATTGATGTGGAACCCACTCTGCTCCAGCTCACACCCACTGCCCCTTGTCCTATCACTAGATGCCACTGAGCAGAGCCTGGCTCCATCCTCCTGACATCCACCCTTCACATATTTATGAACATTAATGAGGTCACCCCTCAGTCTCCTTTTTTCCAAGCTGAAGCTTAGAATGTAATTCAAGTCCGTTTGAAGTGCCTTCATGAAATTCATCTGCTGATGCCAGATCAAGCCTGGTGGATACCTGCCCTCATGACTCTGGCACAGCCCATTTAACCCAAGGCAACAGGCACCACACCTCTACCCCCTTCTCCGACTCTACGTCCCACGCGGAGCCCACAGCGGGATGGTGGCGTGGGAGCCCTGCTGAGACTGCCGGTGCTGCTCAGTGCTCGAGAGGGAAATTACTCTGCGAGTGAGTGAGTCCCACAACCTTCATCAGCACGGAGATGCACGAGCAGGCCTGTACATTAATAAAGCTTCTTGTGGGAGTAGATGTTGCCTTTGATTTGCATGTGAATTCAATGCTAGTGAGAAGTGCCAGACTGTCAGACATGGAGACCAAAGTCTCTTATCTTTCCAAAAGCTTCTGTAGCAGTTTCCCCACATTTCCTTAATCATCTGCCTTGTCCTCAACTTACTGAACAGGCAGTAGAGAGTAAAGCTGGACTCAGTTCAACTCCTGCTGCTGCCAAGTGCTGAAACCAGGGTGCCAGGACTGTTTACTGCTAGCCAGCAGCTCTGCTAACGTGGCCCTTGCCTCATGAGCAGGTGCTCTGACATCTCTGAGCTCTTTTCACACATTCCTCCCCGACACCATAGTTACATCCTAAAGCTCCACCACGTGCCTGAACTTCTGCAAGTGAACAGTCGTGGGGGGCTGCAGTAAACCAGCACAACTTGTGCATCCAGGCAGCTATGAGCTCTTCCACAGCATCCACAGGTAGAGATGCCAGGAGCCTCTGAAACCATAGAGGTGCTTCGGACATCTGAGCTGAAGCTGTGGGTCAGGCACTGGAATGGGCTGCCCAGGCTGGTGGTTGAGTCACCACCCCTAGAAGTGTTTAAAAGTCTCTTAGATATAGTGTTGGGGGATATGGCTTAAGAGTTAACTTGTAGAGTAGGGTTGATGGTTGGACTTGATGATCCCAAGGGTCTTTTCCAACCTGAAGGATTCTATGTGCCACCTCCCTGCACTTCTCAAGCCTTCAAGCCTGGACATGGCTGCTTAGGACAAGCAAACCCACATGTCAATCCTAGCCTCCAGCAGCTCATCACACAGCACTGGCAATTGTCCTCCTCTGTGCACTGGAATAGAAACAGGAAGTATTCCCATTTACTGAGGGAAGAGAAAGAAAAGGACCCCCTAGCAAGCACATCTTCTGAACATCCTGGGTTTGGGCCACTATCAGTGGGATTTGCAAGGACAACGTCAGCGAACGGCTTCACTCCCGAGCGAGTCATCTCGATTCTGCTCGGTGCTCCAGCTAAACGCAAGATACAGTAAACGAACTGCTGAGCCATTTTCTTATCCCTCAGGAAATCACCCAGAGATAAGGAGATTTTCTGGTATAAAACAGAGAGCAGTAAAAAAAAGGCAACTGAAACGCTGCGTTTTAGAGACACTGCGCAAACTTGCGATGACATTTGGGCGGCAGCATGGGGTGACACCTAACCCAGGGCATGTTCAGTGTGAGATGAGTCAGGCCTCTCGTAGGCAAAGATGCCACAAAGTGGAAAACCCCACCAAAAATCCCTGTCCATAGGGAGGTGGCAATCACCTCATGTTTCCCAACTAGTTTAGCACTGGGGAAGGGGGCTGGAACACACATTTGAGATGACCAAGACACTTCTACTGCAAGATAGACAGAACGTGACTTGTTTGCCCAGCTGTTGTTTGCCCAGCACATCCGGCGCTGCTATCGCCCCAGTGGCTGTTGTAATTCCACATCTTCATGCAAGTGGCTCAATCTTTCAGTTTCACCATCCCCTTCGGGCAAGGTCTGCTCAAAGGGTGAAAGCGTAGCCCTGCCTCCGGCTTCACGCGGCTACGAACTCCTGATTTGGGAAAGGGGGCCGGGGAAAGAAAATACACTGGAAAAAGAGGGTAGGAGTTTAAAAATAGAAGCGCTGCTTAAATGCCATAGACTTGCTTACAGCATTAGTACATAATGAAAACAGTAACAGGATCCAGTCCTATGGAGCCTCTTGCTAACTTGTTCCACCGCTGCAGCCAGTACAAGAAGGCAGCGACTCTCCGGCTGTTTTTCCATCAGCCTGTTTCTATTGAAGAAAAGGAGCTCGAGCTCCTCCCTTCCCATCTGCTCCAACCAATATTAGCATCAATCAGCTATTAATGAAATAGGAAGATCTACAGTGATAACAGGCCTGACTCTACCACCAGGAGAGGTAAGGAACTGCAGGACTTATGGAGAGGTATGGATGTGGGAGACCGAGGAGATGAGCAACAGCCATCAGGATGCCCGAGAGGCTGGTGTCCTCTTTGACTGCCAATGCCCAGGGCTGCTGTAGAGTAATTAGATGCCTCTGAGACGGAGAAGCAGGCACACAGAAGTTGCAAGAAACATAATCCCACGTGATTTTACAGATTCCAAAGGATTTAGGCCCTTTCCAGGTGGACAAAGCTGCCCATGAGGAAAGCAACTTGAGAAAGGAGGAAGGAAGCATTCCCAGAAATCAGAGATGGTCGCGCAGCCTTGTGAAGTGGCCAAGCAGTAAATCTGGAAAGTTGCTTGCCAGCCAACATCATCATCTGTCCATTACTTCAGTCACGGCCATTAAAAAGCAAAACACAACACAACAAGCAGAGAGAGAAGACGCAGAAGATATTCTAAGGGCACAATCTACTCTCGGACAAAACTACCCCAGTTCCAAACTCCAGAAGCAAGACGGTCTGTGTTGACCTCCGAGCTGTGATGGCCAGATCCTCACACAGCTAAGATTGCTGCTCAGCGTTCCCCGTCACGGCTTAGGAGCATCAGACATGCAGTTCTCCCACCACCTAGTTTTCCCCCGAGTTTTGTGGCAGGTTTAGGTGCTGAGGAATCGTCTGGCCAGCAGCTAACAGGGTCTCTCCCAGCAGAGGCACGGCCCACCTCTCACAAGGGTTTCTTGCTTCCATTTAGTCTCGCAAGGCAAGTACCTTTGTTTCTCCCGGGTGGGACGAGGTGGGATTTAGACTCAGCCAGCAATCTCTCTTCTTTCTCAGCTCCCATCTGTCCTCACACCCCGCTCCACTCCACAGCTGCTCCCAGCAGAGCGGCAAGATGCAGCTCACAAGCCCGGATGCACCCGAGCTTCAGAGCTGCTTCATGTCTCTCCCACTCCTGCCTCCTCTTTCTCCTCTCCCGCGACACCCTCTTCTCCTGGAGCAGCAGATGTAGCGGAGCGGTGGTAGGAGGCAGACACTTTGGAGGGGAGCCCTGCTGCAGCTCTCCTCCGACAGGCTGGGGAGCCGCACAATGTGTGGAAGCCGGCGAGGAGACGAGCAGTAGGCAAAAAGGAAAAAAAATAAAAGCTAGCGCAAAGCGACAGCAGTGGGTAGTGCTGTTCCTCTGGGAGGAACAGAACAGGGGGAGGTGAGAAGAACCAACGGGAGAGAATAGGAAAGGAACCAAAATGAAGAGGAGGAATAAAATGTAGAAGATGCAAAAAGGAGAAGCAGATGTTCTTGCAGCACTTTTTCCCTCTGACATTCGTACCCAGCTCTTTCATCTTCCTCCAGAGCTGGGAAATGAGCTGGTACGTGCTCCCTCCCCAGTTGCCACCACCCTGACCCAATGCACGACACGACAGAACGAGCCGAGGCCAGAAGCCCCAGGAATGCTCTGAGCACCGTGAGAGGGAAGCCTGGGCATAAATACGGACAGGACATGGGGGTCTGCCATGGGGCACAGCCCAGATCTCACACAACCTGGTGAATCACAGAATCACTCTGGTTGGAAAAGACCCCTGGGATCATCGAGTCCATCCATAAAGCACAGCTGAAGTATCCCTGCTTTCCAGCTCCCTTGGGATTCACATCACCTCCATCCTCATCACATCTCCCCCTCTCCTCCCTTGTTTCACTACATAATCCTCCTCCGTTTACCCTGTACCCAACTCCACAGCAGAGGGATGCTGCGAGCCAAGGGAGATGCTGCCGGTTGCCGGCACCCAGCGCCTGGCTCAGATGGTTCTGTGATTCCTCTGCAAGGCTGGCTCCATCCAAGGGGCTACCAGCCAGCTCGTCCACGAGGAGAGCTTCAGAAATAATCCTTGACTCCAGCAGACGATCAGCTGCCCTGAAGGCTCTGCTTAGACGCAGCAGACTGATCTAGCCAAGTGACTAATGGGTGATTCCCATGCCTGGAAAAAGAGAAGGGACCTGGAGGTCCGCAAGTACAAACCCCGGCTCACATCCTGTCCCTGATGTGACGGGGGCAGGCTCGGCGCAAGGGAGCTGGCAGCGTGCCTCCTGCTGAACCATCTCCGAGAATAATTCGGTCATAAGGAAAGGAGATGAGTCTTTATTTTATTTCCAGCAGGCTTAGTTTCTTTCCTCTGGAAGAGATCCTGGCTACCAGCGGAGGAGATTCCCCTCCAGAAAAAGGCATAGAAACAGAAGCCCTTTCTTCCAAACCCACAGGGTGGAGTTGCCTGCGCCCCGGCGTTTCGTCCTCGGGGGTGCTGAGGTTACCGCCGCTGGCAGGCGGGCGAAGAGGCTCAGTGCTCCAGCCACGCCACCCCACAGCCCATCCCATTGCTGGCAAGGTCCCCGCACAGCGGGAACAACAGGGATTTGCCCTCAAAACACCTGATTTTCATTTTGTAATTTATTCATGAATTCCACCAACTCAGGGCGGGGGGGGGAAAGGTGGTCGAGGTGTTTTTTGTCAAATACCCAAGACAGAAGCGGGATGGAAGGGGGCCAGCAGCAAGAGGCAGCAGGGTACGGGGTGAAACTCAGCCAACACCAGAAACCTGCGAACCCCGAACCAGCCACAACAGCGACACCGGCTACAAAAATCCCGCTCCCGAGGCACCAACGCGATCCTCAGGCACTGTAAAAACACCTTCTGTCCCCTCTTCTCCTAAAGAGTCGCAGTCAAGGCTCATCAAAGCCATTTAAAAAGCATCTGGCAAAAAGTTCCCAAACATTAAAAATGGTTCTCTTTACTTTGGCATGTCAGCGTTCACAGCATGTAGCGGTCTGTACCAGCAAGAGAGGAGGGATGGGCCAACACATCCTGGTAAAACGAGAAAGGATACGAATCTTGGCTCCTCGCACAACCTGAACCAGAACTGAACTATGTCTGAGCAGTGAAAAAAAAAAAAAGAATCTATAATCTTATGGGATTTCCAGCTCGTTTCTGTAGGCTCGAGATCAGGTTCTCAACTACTGTGTTTATCCAAAAGTGAACCAGACCTTTGACTATTTGGAGGGCTGCTCACTGCTGAGCCGCGTTTTTCTTGGATGTCAAAAGCACGGGAAGTTCTCGTATTTTTTTAATAGGGAAGAGGGATAAGGTTTGGGGTGGGGGGAGACGGAAGAGTGGCTTTTTGTTGCCCCAACACGAATAGGATCGCACAGAGCCGCCTGCACGCTCAACAGAACAGGGAACGTGTTTTAAGGTTGTTTTTCGAAAGGCTGTGTGGCCAACTTGCTCCGCTAAATAAAGCCCCCGACTGTGGACATCTCCCCACGCTCACTGCAAGGAACCAAACTGTTGGGATGACTCTGAACACACTGGGAATCTCATCCACAGAAGCACAGAGCGTTAGGGATTGGAAGGGACCTCAAAAGATGATCCAGTCCAATCTCCCTGACACAGCAGGATCCCCTAGATCAAGTCGCGCAGGAACACGTCCAGGTGGGTTTAAAATATCTCCAGAGAAGAAGACTCCACAACCTCCTGGGGCAGCCCCTTCCAGTGCTCTGTCAGCCTCACTGTGAAGAAGTTCCTTCTGATGTTTATATGGAACCTCCTATGCTCCAGCTCATACCCAGTGCCCCTCGTCCTATCACCAGATGACACTGAGAAGCGCCCTGGACTCCCTGCCCATGGCACAGCCTTGCTGAGGAACGGCTCCTCCAAACCCTAACCTGAACAGCCTCTGGTGCAGCAAAGACAGGGTGAGGCTCCGACGCAGGCGACAAAAGCGATTAGAGGCCTCAGCAGATAGGAGGGAAGATTGATAAGGGTGGGAGTGTTTAGTTTAGTGAGAGATGAGTAAGAGGGGAGATGATAAAAGTACACAAATTGTGACTCGGCCTGAGAAGGAGCAGCTGGTGCTATCTGCCACTTCTCACAGCACAAGAGCGAGGGGACACTGAATCGAGCCAGGAAGCAACAACAGTCAGAAGAACAGAATTAAAGCAGATAAAGGGGTTTTTAGCCGTTTTCTTCCCCGCTTTCTCAGGACACAACTCATAATTACTCTCTGTAACTTACTGTCACAAGACATCACCAGTGCCAAGAGCACAGGGAGGATGCAAAGAAAGGATTAGACACTTGCTCAGATAGTAATGAGAGCGTTTACAGCTACCTTCGGAAAGATAAAAGTGCCAGCCAGGGTACAAATGTTTATGCTTCAGGGCACGAGCCAACCCTTAACTGCTGGAGGCAAGGAGGAAACTTTCCCCACAGACAGGTCCTCTAACCGTCCTTGACGGGCTTCTGGCCAAGGACTCTCCAGCCAGGGCTGGAGAGAGATCATATCCAATGCGACGCAGCCACTGCTGCTCCTCTGCCTTGTCAGGCAGCTCCATCCCACAGAGCTGACCCCAAATCACAGATTCACAGAACATCAGGGACTGGAAAGGACATCAAAAGACCATCTAGTCCAATACCCCCACCACAGCAGCATCACCTAGATCCAGTCTCACAGAACACGGCCAGGTGGGTTTTAAATGTCTCCATAGAGGTGTTTCTCCATTCCCCAGCCCATCCTGAGCTGCTGTGATCCTTGGGAAGCTGCTGGGCACAAGCTGGCCAGTCAGATCCCCCAGTCCAGCCCCTGCCCACGTCACCTGGCCCCAAGCTGCTCATTTCCTCTTTCTTTTTCACGTCACATTTAAGTTTCAGGTCCGTATTTCACCAGCCCTTCCTCTCCCTGGCATTTCCACTGCCATTTATTCCTCCCCCAGGGCTAAACCCACAGCTTCAGTCCCTGCCACAAAACCACATAGCATCTCTGCTGGAAAAGACCTTTAAGATCATCGAGTCCAACCTCTGAGCTCCTCGCCAAACACTGACCCCATACACACTGGAAGACAGCAGGCGACACATCCAGCTCCTTGTCCTCAGTCCCACCACTGATGGGACATACTTGAGCCAACTACTCGAGCAGTACCAGCACACTTGAACACAACTCCAGCATGCCAGGCACACTGTCCTTTTTTCGTGTGTGACCTGAAGTCATTCCACAGAAGGAACCTGCGTCCCTGAGGAGGAGAAGGAGGAGGCTGACCCTCCTGCCGGAAGGGCCCCTGCGGGGCAGCGGCAGTCAGGCGCTATTACGGACCGCGGAGCTCATCTCCGTGCTGGAGCTGACATGCGATTCGGGGAGACAAAGAGAGATTCTGAAAGCAAGTCAGTCTATTAAATTTATACCTACCTGCACAATGTGAAACAAACCACATCTCGGTTTCCTTTCATGTGCATGACAGTCTTAACTTGTTTCTTTTAATCCCATAAAAGCAGCTAAAGCATGCAGCACGCTTCCCAGAGATGAGGCAAACCTGTATTTTACTTCCTGACAGTGATTTAGTTTATAGGGTGGGTGTTGGTGGTTGGGGCTTTTTTTTCCAGGGACAGAGTGTTGTCCTGGGCTGGTGCTACAAAGGAAGAGGTACATGCTCCCTGCCAGACACAGAATCACAGTACATTAGGTATCACAGAACATTAGGGATTGGAAGGGACCTTGATGGATCATCTAGTCCCGCCACAGCAGGATCCCCTAGATCAAGTCACAGAATCATAGAATCATTAGGGATTGGAAGGGACCTCAACAGATCATCTAGTCCAATCCCCCTGCTACAGCAGGATCCTCTACATCAAGTCACAGAATCACAGAACCACAGAACATTAGGGATTGGAAGGGACCTCTATAGATCATCTAGTCAAATCCCCCGCCACAGCAGGACCACCTAGAGCAAGTCCTGCACACGTTCCTGTGTGACTCGGTCTAGGTGATCCTGCTGTGGTAGGGGGATTGGACTAGATGATCTATAGAGGTCCCTTCCAATCCCTTCTGTGGTTCTGTGACTTGGTCTAGGGGATCCTGCTGTGGTAGGGAGATTGGACTAGATGATCTCTCGAGGTCCCTTCCAATCCCTAATGTTCTGTGATACCTGGCATTTAAGAAAGAATCCCATCAACTGATGCTGCCTGAAACGGACCAAACACAGCCACACAACCCCTCACGCCGCACAGTCACACCAGTATGAGCAGCCATGAGATCCCAGGAGCGCTCTCCAAGGGTCTTACAGAAGTCACAGCCCATCCACAAAGTGCCTCGTACCCCCAGCAGGAGCGGGGATGTGCTGAGGTGGAGACGACTCCGTGACAAACCCGGCAAACCCAAAGGGGCGAAGCGCCATCCATGGGAACGCTCCACACACGAGGGGGCTTCAAGGGCTCCCAGCTGCAAGCCCGAGAAGCTGCCAGAAGGCGGAGACCACCAAACACAAGGGGTTAAGGGCCTCGCTCGAGAAACCCATCCACATAATTTCCTTTTATCATAAAACAATACGTTTATTATTTTCTGTGTATCTGTGAAAGGGCACGGCCTTCGGAGTGGAAAACAAAACACGGCTGGGTCACATGTTTATTTGCTTCAGCTACTCCCTTTCCCTTCTGATAAATAATCAAACACGCCATCCAGAAAAAACAAAACCAGCGAGCTGGGAAATTTGATGGTCATCAAATAGACTAAGATACCAAGAAAAGCAGCCCACTGTTCCCACAGCGAGTTCTCTGCCCCACACCTACACTAACATCTGAGTAAATAACTTCAGTCACTCTTTCCATTTTCCCCGTGCAATTACTCCTACTGTTAAACAAATTGTCCTTAAGGCAGCTGCAAACGCCAGTTTTTCCCTCTCCTGTTTTTATTTTCCCCCTGCAAAGTAGAACAACTTCTGAGCATTAAAAAGCCAGACTAGCAATATATTTTGAAAATATGTTTGTTGTACTTGCGGTTTGGCTGAACGCGCAGCTTGAGCTCTGCCGCGCTCGCTCGCTCCCTCTTTTTCTAGGAAGAAGGGGGTTTAACAGCACAAAACTTTTGAGATCCCGGAGAGGCAGGAAAAGGCTCGAGGAGGATGGGTTCTCTCCACGGGGCAGGCAGCGTGTTTGCCATTTGCAAAAACCTGACCCCAGAACAAAGTGCCCTGCTTATTTCAGTGGATTTTTGAGGGGAGGGGAGGAATCACCGTGAAGTTCTCTCGCAGAAATCCCTTCAACAGAGAGGCGGGGGTAAAACCCAGCGCACAAGTGTGGCAGCACGGATCACCCAGAGGATCACAGAATCATGAGGGACTGGAAGGGACCTCGAAAGTTCATCTAGTCCAATCCCCCTGCCACAGCAGGATCCCCTAGACCCCCACGGCGATCTCCCAACAAGCCCCGAAGACCACTGGCACAATGACCACTAACAGGGAGGGAGAAGCTGCAGAGAAAACCCCTCACGTGAGAAGTTAACAAGCATCACCCGGCATGAGCACGGTCGCCCTTCCCCTCGGTAGTAGCGCAGGTCTAAACAATAGTAATATGAATGAGATAATAGCCATGCTTGTCTCAGCAGCCTGATTTTTATTAGCATGAAATTGGTACAAATATTAGCGGGGCCGGCTCGCGCCCACTGCCTGAGCCACCATGCAAACAATTTGCAGACAACAAAACGCCACTGGCCAGGCTGGCACATCTCTCCTTTGCTGCCCATAAAAGCAGCCACGTTTCCTCTTTTTGTTTTAGGAGGGTTGGTTGGTTGGGGGGATTTTTTTGCCACTTGGGCAAACCACAGCACCCAGCGAGCAGCTGGGGTCATGACACCAGGCTGCTCCTGCTCCAGAGGGATGTTGGGCGCCCCAAAAGAGGACGCAGTCCTCGCTACAGCTCTCCACAGCCAGCCAAAAGACCCACCCTCGTCGTCGGCACCGCAGTAAACAACCTGAACCGGCTTCTTTTGCTTTAAAGCTGAGCCATTCCCCAACACTGCCCGCCAAGGCAGCGAGTGAAAAGTTCAGCCCTGCCTGCTCGCTCCTTCCCTCGCAGCGCTCGCGGAGAAAATGAAGAGTTTAACAGAGTGAGCTCTTACTGTCTTGCCTTTAGATTTCCGTCTTGACGCTGGAGATGCGTTTCTGGCTGTTTCTGTGAAGCGGGGGCTGAAGAATGGTAAAAAGATGTTTGAATAAACAGGAAGTGCTGTGCAGCCGGAGCGCAGGCTGGAGCGAGACGGCGCTGGAGCACTGCCCTTCGCCGGCAGCCACCGGGTCTCTGCCTCCACAGTAGCAACCTCTGCTTTTGCTAAATGACAAAGAAACCGCAAAGCATTCCTTCCCCTAATTCTTCCCTTGCCAAGTGGCCCGAGCGGCTGGAGCTCGCAGGTAATCTCAAAGTTTGCCTTAGCCTTACGCCAGGCACGAAAATCGAGCAAACCTGCGCTCTTAAACCCCTCCCGCGCTCCGTCTGCGAGCAGAAAACATGCAGAACTAATTATGTCCCCAACCAGACCAAACGGCGGCAAAGCGCACACCTCGCCGCTGCGTCCAGGCTACGTCGCGTTTGCGCCTAAGTTGAGCCAAGCCTGACTTCCCTACCCTCTACGGCGCTGCAGCTCACGAGGCTGCCCAGGCTCCAGAGCTATTTTCTCTAACGGCGTGAACCGAAATACAAACAACTTGTCTCGGGCGCAGGACTTGCATCCAGCATCCCCCGAGCAGATGCGCTCCCTTCGTCGCCGCCTTCCTTCCCCTCCCCGAAACAAACCACCTATTTAGCGCGAGCTGACTAACTAAGCGTCTCCCACCCAATTATCAAAGCCCTGTCTCCCGTCACGTCGGTGACACCACACAGATATCGTGGAGGCAAAGTAAACTGGGGCTGGCACTCGGCAGCAGCTCGCGAAGAGATGAGCAGTCGCACAGCCATATTCAATAAAAAAAAGAGGCACAGGATTCCTTTAGAAAATGTATTGCTGTTGTGGCAACGCGCTGCCGCCGCTGAAGGGACTGATTTGTTATTTAGCGTGTAGTCTTGGACTGTCTGTCATTCTGGGTGCTAATGCTCTGCTAAAATAACTCATTGGGAGCTGTCAGTGGGATGTTTACATAGGCCCCCAATCTTTTCTTCATACAAGGAAAATTTTTTACTGGAATTCATCTTCTTTTGATCTCACATTCAAAGCAACAGCAGTTTGATAGACATGCAAGTCTGAAAGCAAATCCAGACGCTGAAGATAAACCGCCAGAGTATGACAGGCAGGAGCATCTAAAGCTTATAAAAATGAAGAGAACAGCATGTCGTCTGAGTATTACAATAGCAGAAATCAAGAGACATATTAGGTGGAACTGATCAGCCACAAAAACAGTTCAAAAGGCAGATCACAGAAACAGAAGACTAAGCTAGGAAGAAAAAAAATATATATTGGAAAGATCTGCTTTACAGAGGCATCACCTCCTTTGCCAGTACCACGGCGTTTCCGCTCCGGCATGTAAACTTAAAGAGGGGGGAAAAAAGGAGGAGGGCTTGTGCCTGCTTCTCCCAACTCAGCAGTTCTTGCCTTCAACTCACCAATTAATTTGCCGAGCGTACATTTCAATTACCTGTTATTCAAGATGAAATAAAAATAGGGCACTGTGCCACTTACGCCTACGCATCCCCCCGAAACACCAAGGGATGGGGAATCTAGGGGATCCAGCTGTGGCCAGGGGGGATTGGACTAGATGATCTTTCAAGGTCCTTTCCAATCCCTAATGCTCTGTGATCCTGTGAACCCATCCCTCTCGGTTAGGATGTAGGAGAATCGCATCCCCCATCCAGACCCAAGAGGGGCCCTGAGCTCGGCTCCTGCCACCATTTTAGCTTGTGAGTCTTTCCAAGGGCTGAGTCTTGGGATGCTCTTGAGCTCTGCCTCTCCCACCGGCACGGAAATGTTAGTCCGGGGGCCGATTTGATTTCAATCGAATTACGCGTGCCATGGCGTCTGCCGACACGCACCGAAGACGGCGCTTGCTGGGAAACAATCGCTGGAAGTTTCTCTACAAAAGCCATACATTTTTAATTCTTCTTCCCCAAATAAGCTCCTTATTCTAATTGAAGTCAGCAAATATAATGAAAAAGTAATTCTCAAACAATTTTGTACTTAGAGCTGTTTGTTAACAAACACCGACCGAGCAGCAGCGTTAGGTTAAAGGGCAGCAGGATTCCACATTATAATTTAGCCTGCGGTTATTTCTGATTAGGAACACCCTCCGGGACAGCAAAGCAAGATCTTCTTTTGCAGCAGGCAGAGCTTTTAGAATCAGCCTCTTCTGCATAATAAAAACCAACAGAAAAACTGTGGATTTAAAACCGTATTAACCAATTTGAAGTGGCTGCAATCAGTTTATGGCTGCAAAAACACCCTTCCCTGCCTTAGCTGAGCTACAGACGTAAAAACGCTTCCTGGGTTCTGGAACTGTTGTAAGAAAGTCACCTTCTGTCATGCCTATGTAGCTATCTAATGTGCTAAGGGCTGATTATTTATCTTTAAACTGTACTAGTTTAATCTTTTAAGGTCACCACTAATCTGCTCCAACCTTTTAAAAAATAGCAGCTTTCAAGACTTGCTGCTGGAATCACTAAACTCGGCGCTGGATGTCATCGGGAGGGATACATTAGCCAGAACGAGGGCAGTTTGACAACGTAAACACCAAATATAAATCCCCACCTAAACGAGAGGAAAAATATGATCCCCGCGCCAGGAGAGCCGTCAGTAAATAAGACCGGCACCGCATTATTTCACACAAATGTTCCAAATCACCACGGTGCTGCTCCTCTCACTTCTCCCCCCCCCCACTTCCTGGTGCAGAATTTGGGTATCATTTAAAGGACCGTGGGGGGCTCTGTCTCCATCTTTTCCTGTTCGTGCCCTCTGCAAAGGCTCAGGACGGCGCTTGGAAGTCGCTGTAAATCCAACACAACCCCCCTACACCCCAGGTTATTCATCTGCGTGCACCCTGCACCGTGGCCCTCCGACAGGCTCCTTTTTCCTTTTCCCCTAGACTTCTTCTGGACTTGAATGTCACAGTAGACCTTGAATGTGAAATGGCTTCAAGCTAATTGCTTTAATTGCTTGAAGATGTGCAGGCAGGTGAAACCGGATCCCCTTGGCCATTGTAGAGACCAGGAACAACACAGGAATGTTTACACAGTGGTTTGAGTTTAATAGACAGTAGAGCCGAGTTTCAGACAGCCAGCAAAAACACAGCTAATAGGTGACCTCTTAATGCAGCCCTCCTTTGCGAAAACAAAATACAACTTCATTTTACACAGGGCAGCGGCCCGAAATGCCAAGGTTATCTGCTTGACTTTCTGGGCGAGCGCGCGCAGCGGCGCACCTGATGTTTACACCAGGAGCTCTACCCGGAGTGCGTTTGCCCCCTACCTTAAAACAAAAAGCACTTTATGTGTCAGTCACCTCACAAACTGATCGGAGCTGGCTGGGCTTTCCTGCTAAAGTGCAGGCGTTTTCAGTGGGTTCCACCACTGTCCTGCTCCTTGTGCCCCCAAAACACGTGGCAGGGGATATGACCTAAACACTGGATGTGTTCCTCTGCGACTTGGTCTAGATGATCCTGCTCTGGCAGGGGTATTGGACTAGATGGTATTTCAAGGTCCCTTCCAATCCCTAATGATCCTATGATCTCTTCAGTCTGGGCACTCTCACACCAGCACAAGCCCTTGGAAGGGTACCCTGGAGAGGCAAAGTATGGCTGCTACTGACTCCTGCTGCTGTTCCAGAGCTTCCGGTACATTTGCTGCACACTGTGGAGACGTGGACCGGCTGAGATACGTTTTGCAAAGGTGCAGCCTGGTTTCACCCACAGCACAGATCCAGCAGCTCTTTCTCAGATAACAACTCTCCCTGACAAGTCTCCCATGACTCCTGAGAATCATGGAATCATAGAATGTTGGAAGAGACCTCCAAAGGTAATCTAGTCCAACTCCCCTACAACAAGCAGGGACATCTCTAACCAGACCAGATTGCCCAGAGTCCCATCCAGCCTGACTCTGCATGTCTTTGGGATGGGGCCTCCTCTTCCAGGGATCCATCACCCTCAGGTTCAAGGACTATTTCCTCACGTCCAACCTCAAGCTGCCCTTTTGCAGCTTCAAACCCCTCGGTCCTATCATTCCCTGCCCTTGTGAACAGTCTTCCCAGCCTTCTGACAGGCCCCTTTGAGAGACTGGAAGGTCACCAGAAGGTGCCCTGGAGCCTTCTCCTCCTCAGGCTGAACAACCCCAGCTCTCTCAGCCTGAGCCCTGCTTTCCAAGAACGATGAGGTAAGTCAACCACACAGCCAGCGGGTACAGTTGTAGAAAACAACGCGGGAAGCGGGATTTTGGCAGCAAGTGGCAGCGTGAGGGTATCGACTGCAGGCCTAGTCCAAAAAGCAAACACTGGAAACGGGTAATACCCAACCGTCACTTTCCTGGCACCGGCGCTTCGACCTCTGTTGCCAATCCCAAAAAAATGGCTAAAATCACTTGCCCTGGGTGCGTATTGGCAAGAGCGCGACACGTCTTCGCTCCTAGCAAAGACAGCAGCGCTTCTGCGGGAAGGAAAGAGGGAAGAGACCATGAGGAGCAAGAATGGGAAGAGCCCAAACACGTGGGGGCAGAGGTGTGAGGCCAACCAGCGGGTATTGGGCTGGAAATGTGGAAAACCACTCGCAACCCTACAGCCCAGCAAGGAAAGGGCATTTCCAGCCCAATCCTTGCAGTGCTGCTCAGAAAGTCACAACTTCTCTGGTACCTTAGAGTGCCCTGGGCAGAGGGAGGCTGCTCCAGTCACTTTTGGATGCAACTGCAGTTGGCAGGAAGACAATAGACGCTGGTTGCTGGGCTCTACCTTGCCTGTTCTTCCCAATCCTCTTGGCTCACTGCTCTTAAATAATATGGAACAAAGGGAACAATAGGAGGTAGAAAGCAAGTCGGGATATTTGGGAACATGCCTCCTTCTGCTGAGAGACAACCTCTCTGGCACAGAGCTGTCACAGAATCACAGAACATCAGGGATTGGAAGGGATCTGGAAAGATCATCTAGTCCAATCCCCCTGCCAGAGCAGGATCCTGTGTCCCCCTTCATCACGCCCAAAAAGCTCAGCATTCCAGCAGCTTCTGGATCCCTCAAAAGGGGAGGGGGGGAAGTTCCGAATAGAAGAAAAGAAATATATTAAAAAAATAACCAACGGGTGTCAGCGCAAAGATTTAGTATAAACCAGTTCAAGCCTGTGGGAGGAACGCAAAGTGGAAAAAGTAAACACGGTCCCCCCAAGTAGTTCCCCTGGAAGCAGAGCAGGCAGCCAGTGCCTGGTACCGCCGGCTGCCCCGCGCCGCGGGGAGGTCAGCCCAGCTATGCTCAACTGACAGGTTCAGTTTACAGCAGGCCAGCACTTTGTTTGGATATACTGGCCTTGCTCACCGCCAGCTTAACAACAGATGGCTAGAAAACTTTCATTATGTTGCACAGGGCTGAACTGCAAACAATCGGGGAAAACTGTGAAAAGTTTAACTCTCTGCGAGCCGAGCGGGGAAGCTCTCGCACCGCCACCAGCCTTCCCGCTGCCGCCCTGGCTGTGGGTGCCTTTAAATTAATTAAAGAGGGATGGGATGATTAATCATACCCGAGCACCGTCCCGGGGATGCTTGGGGGAAGGAAAAAACTAGAAGGAATTTGCGATTTGACAAGGTCGTTTCAATAAAAGTAGCATTCCAGAAGAAAATGGACTTTGATGGATTGCAAAGCCGATTTTAAACCTTCCTCAAGCCCGGTGGCTTCGGGAAAGTTATAGAAAGTTTCCAGAATAATCTCCCAATCAAGGTTTTTTGAGAGCTTTCCAATGACTGTTCGCAGAATCACAGAATATTAGGGATTGCAAGGGACCTTGAGAGATCATCCAGTCCAATCCCCCTGCCAGAACAGGATTGCCTAGACCAAGTTGCACAGGAACACATCCAGGTGGGTTTTAAATGTCTCCAGAGAAGGAGACTCCAACAACCCCCTGGGCAGCCCCTTCCAGTGCTCCGTCACCCCCACTGTGAAGAAGTTCCTTCTCATGTTTATGTTGAACCTCTTATGTTCCAGCTCACACCCACTATCCCTTGTCCTATCTTCTATCTCCTCAGAAAGAGAAGCTCCATCCCTCCAATTCCCACTTCTAACTTCCACACCTGACGTCAGGAGAAGGGCCACAGCATCCTGCTCTGGCAGGGGGATTGGACTTGATGATCTTCCGAGGTCCCTTCCAATCCCTAATGTTCTGTGATGATCCATGGCACAGATCCGAACATGATTTATCCAAATCTGTGTATAATTTAAATATTCATTAAATTGATTCGATTCATATGCGCCCTAATATCTTTTAACGCTCTAAGGCAGGTTATAAATGCACCTTCCGAGGTTTAATTCAATCGACAGTCTTCTATACGTCTCTCATCACGGGGGGAAACGGATTATTCTACATTATTCGAGAAACGAACGAATCTGTTTTCCACAAATGTATTTTAAAAGCGGCTCTTTCCTGTTATTGAAAGAAAATTGTGTTTATTACTCCTTTAGCATAGTGTAAACTCATAAACGTCAACAGAGAGTACAAGGAAAACTGTCAACTAAATATTGTTTCCTTCATGAGCTGCTCTTCCAAGTCAATTACGCCTTTCAACTTCTGGGGCATTGTATGATAAACTGGCAGTAAAAATCATTCACATTAATATACCATGGTGCCTTGCCTGCAAAAGGTAATTAAAGAAGTAAATGACTCATAAGAATAGACATATTAGCTGCAAAATGAAAGGCAACTGAGCTGCCACATGAAAATATGTACCATTAAGATACTGCATTTTCATATTCCTGTAATCAGCTCCAGTAGACTAATGCTTATTTAATCCAGTTCTCGGCTAAGTCCATCAACAACTGTTTTTTGCTGTTTTCTCCTTGACTGAACATTATGTGTGCAGGTTTGGAATAAATACCGCAGTAAGATTTTTGCATAGTCAATTGAAGAACAGGTTTTTTAATCTTTTAAAAACTATTTTTCTTAGCCACCAGCAGGAGGAATAGAGCAGAGAAAGGTATCACAAGCCGACACCCCCACCCCGTCTCCTGGGGTTCTTTCGGGGCTGATGTACTTTGAGTGAAACACAGTCCCTCTCCTAGCACTCACCATGTTGATTTGTGAAACTATTAGCAGGAAAAACAAGCCTGATGACTCCCATCTTCCAACTTTCCTATTCCTCGTGTAGAAAACGCTTCGCCTTGTTAATGCAGGATTTCATTAGGGTTGGAAAAAATCAGACTGGTTACCTCGTTCTGAAATCTTTGAGGAAAGGAGTGGAGCAGGGACTGCTGGCTTTGGGGAGGAGATCAAGACAGGCTGGTGAGCCCAACAGGCATCACCTTCGAATGATCCACATCTCAACAACCTGTCCACTTAGACCCTGCTTCTGGAAGCTTCAGATGACAGAGACCAGGAGGGTTGTGGAGTCTCCTTCTCTGGAGACGTTTAAAACCCGCCTGGACATGCTCCTGTGCAACTGGATCTAGGTGATCCTGCTGTGGCAGGAGAATTGGACTGGATGATCTTTCGAGGTCCCTTCCAATCCCTAATGTTCTGTGACTCTGTGAAAAGACCTCCAACTCCAAAGTCACACAGACACCATTCCAGCAGGTCCACCAAGCTCAGAAGTAACACGTTCCTGGATGTCACTGGCAAACATAAAGGGTGGATGGTAGCTGCCCAGCACCTCACTGTGCCTCTGGGTGACACACAATGCACATCTCCTGCTCTGTGGTCACCACACCAATTCCTTCTGGCAAAGGGTTTTTCCTTTTTCTCGTCCCTGGATGGGTGATGAGATGGTAAAAGTCAGAGGACAAAGAACACTTGTCTCCAAAAACACCACCCTGCAAAACACCCAAGCATTTATAACTCACCCTGTTGACGAACAGCAATCAAAATTACTCTTCCCATCACAGGCCAGGATCCACACTGCCTCGGACTGCGCAGCCACCACAATTATTTCATTTTCTAAAGTATTGGGTGGAGTTCACTCCAGCGCCTCAGCTATCACTGCGGTGCCACTGTTGACAAATGCTGACTTCTCTGAGCGGCAGGCGCTGGGCACCCACCACCCACCCTTTATTTATTACGCTCGACAGAGGTTTATCCTTGCAAAAAGAGATCTTCCAATAAAGATCTGAACACGACGCCTCCCAAGCTGCGTTATGTGTTGCTTATTTATCGCTATCCGTACGAAATAGCACAGGACTTGAAGCGTAGGATCAATCATTATTTAAACACCATTATTGCTTCTCCATTTGAGCAGACATCACTTTGCACCCACAATTAATGAGCTCTAGTCCTTTTTCTAATTAAGGAACAAAGGTTCTCGTGTGCTGAGTATAGAGTGACACCGTCTAGAGAACACACATTTAAATAGAAGAGAATCCTCCTAATTACCTTAAAATAGGATTTTTTTTGTATCCAGAAATGTAATAGGATCAAGAAATTAGAGCATTTCCAACAGCATTTACAAACAAGTCATCACAAAACAGTGTTGAAAGGTAATAATGCACCCCTAAAAACGATGGGACCTTAGGGGGACTGGTGCCTAACGCGTCCCTATTTCCATGATTAACCTCTGAGCACCGATACAGGGAAGATACAGAAATCCTTTTATGGATGTGCACACATCGAGCCAAATCTGGGGGGAAAAAAATGAGGAGTCAGCTAACAGAGCATAAAATACTTGAGGGCTCGCACAGATTAGGATCCAAACACGTAATTACCAAAGTCAGAAAGGTAACCTGGCTTCAGCCAGTAATTAGGGCTGCTGGAAATTGGATACCGACTCTCAGAAGTGCTGCGAATCCACCACACCACTAAATAACCCGCAGTGCCGGGGAAGTCTACTTGCTATCAAGGGCAAAGCTGCTATACACTGAGGTAACAGTAAATGACAGACTGTTGTTCAAGTCCATTAGCTGCTATGTGATAGGAGCACATTCACTAGCACACGACCTGTGAAAAATCTTAGATCTCTTTAAATCTTTGAATTGGATTGCTGCATTAATTCTTAAGAACTGCAATCCTTCAACCAAGTCAAATTACCCTCATTAACAGGGGAAAAACTGCCTCTGCAATAAGTTACCAAAAAAAAAAGATATTTATTAGCTATAATCACTTTCACGTACTTTCACCTGCAAGTGTGACAAACCAGGACAACAACCGCCGAGGCTGGGCACCAGTTCAGCCGCCGGCGGGGACGGGACGGAGCACGTCTGTGCGCGTGCACGGCCCTGCGCCGACGTTCTCGGCGGGGAGAAACCTCAACGAGCGCTCGAAGGAAAGAAGAAACCCCTAAGAGTAAGCCGAGGCACCGAAGCGATCTCCGTGTGTGTGCCACCGAAACAACCGCAGAAGAGGAGGGGAAATTCTTCACTCATTCAAGGCTCGATTAGAACGCTGCTTCGTAATTAGGCGCGTTACGAGTATTGTCATCAACCAGAAAATTCATGTACGAACTGAAAGGTCTCAGAAGCCGGCTCAAGCCTTCTATTCATTAACAACATCTGCTATTAATGTTTAACCCTCGTGACCACGCGCACACAACGCTCCGCGTTCAGCCGGGGTTGCAAACAAATATTGTTGTTGTTCGGTTGTACCCCCGGGGTGCTCTGTGCGGCTCTGCATTCTCCGTGGAGAACGGCTGCAGCGGCCATGGAGACAGCAGACAAGTATTTGGTCTTTGTTGGGAAGAAGCTATTTCTTTCCGCGCTCATCGCTTCACTTCAGACGTTACCGCTTCTGAGCCAGGCCGGCACAGAACAACGAACAGCAGCGCAGACAGGGACACGGAGCCCCACACGGAGCCCCCCACGAATCATTTGTTTTAAAGGTGAAACTCCCAGGAACAGTTTTGAGGTCAATGTGTTTCAGATGTCCCTCAATTTTTTGCTAATTTAAAAATGAGTGTTCCTGGGACGGTAGATTCGCTGTGAAACTAGGAGCTGAGAAATCCAGGATCTAGAAGGGAGAAACAGAGCGTTTCATCCACATTTGACTACTGTGAGCCCAGAGGAGAGCCCAGGTCTTGCAGGCAGGTCTCTGGAAGAGCCTTTGGAAAGACTCATTTCCATCACTGTGGTTGTAACCTAAGTGTGGCAGCCTGCTTTTGCAGGCTGACTGACAGCGTGGAGACAGAGCTAAGTGCTGAGCTAATGCGACTCCTCTAATGACTCCTGGAAATCCATCAGGATATCCTCCTCCAGCCCTGTCCCTGCCCATTTCCAGCTTGGTTTGCACAGGCAGAACTGGAGCATGGGGTGGGCAGCTCCTGAGACTGCATCTGGAATATTGTGTGCAGTTCTAGGCCACTCAGATCCAGAAGGACACAGAACTGCTAGAGAGAGTCCAGTGCAGTGCCATGAGGATGATGAAGGGAGCGGAACATCTCCCTGATGAGGAAAGACTGAGGGAGCTGGATCTCTTGAGCTTGGAGAAAAGGAGACTGAGGGGTGACCCCATTAATGGTGATAAATATGGAAAGGGTGGGTGTTAGGAGGATGGAGCCAGGCTCTGTTCAGTGGCACCCAATGATAAGACAAGGGGCAACGGGTGTGAGCTGGAACAGAGGAAGTTCTACATCACTACAAGAAGGAAATTCTTCCCAGTCAGGGTGATGGAGCACTGGAATGGGCTGCCCAGGGGGGTTATGGAATCTCTTTATCTGGAGAAGTTTAAAACCCACTTGGACATGTTCCTGTGTGACATGTTCTAGGTGATCCTGCTGTGGTGAGGGGATTGGCCTAGATGACCTTTCGAGGTCCCTTCCAATCCCTAACGTTCTGTGATTCTGTGAAGTCCCCCCAGAGTCCACAGTCCCACCAGCAAAGATCCAGCCCGGACGCGCCTCACGGTACCATTTTTCATTCGCGGTGACTCCAACACGCAACCCAAGCCACGATGAAGTCGTGAGAAATCCAGCTCCTTTTTGTCTTCAAACATGACACTCATGGCGGATTGGCTGTCGGCAAGTTGCAGCATGCTCTATTCTTAGCACCGTGCCTTTTAAAGTTAGGCCCATTATTTTCTACGGTGTATCAAGATCAGTATGTATAACATATGCCATATTGTTGACACTTCCCTGGATGTACTGCATGCCATATGCCTAGAGCACTAAAAGGGGTGATGAACAGAGTGGTAATACTGAAAGGAGAGCGAGATACACCGAGCGTGCTGAATGAATTCAGTTATATAATCCAGCCAACAAGGGTTTCCATACATTTAACAATCTCCTTCCCTCACGCCCCCCCGGTCCCCCCCATATTTTATTTTTTTTTTGGCCTCCTTCGTATGAAAAAGAAAATGAATTTAACTACTTTCCCCTGTGGTAAATTAACACGCCGGACATGCACTCAAAGCAAATATTTAATCACAGTGGGCCCACCAGGTCTAAAACATATACAAGTACAGATACATCATAGATAATCTCCCAATAAAACAAACAAAAAAGGGTGATTCATACCTTTTAGCAATAAACTAAAAAAATACAACATCCAGTTGTGCCTCTGCTTCTACTCGTCCTTTACTTTACTGGTCATCAAGCTGCAACCCCCAGTCTGATTCCTAGAACTAGGAAAGATGTCGTCTTGTCCATCTGTAAAGGTTTATTTCACAGAATCATAAGGGATTGGAAGGGACCTCCAAAGATCATCTAGTCCAGTCCCCCTGCTAAAGCAGGATCATCTAGACCAAGTCACACAGGAACACATCCAGGTGGGTTTTAAACGTCTCCAGAGAAAGAGACTCCACAATCCCCCTGGGCACCACAGAACATTATGGATTGGAAGGCACCTCGAAAGATCATCCAGTCCAATCCCCCTGACACAGCAGGATCACCTAGACCAAGTCACACAGGAACATGTCCAGCGGGGTTTTAAACACCTCCAGAGAAGGAGACTCCACAACCCCTCCGGGCAGCCCCTTCCAGTGCTCTGTCACCCTCACTGTGAAGAAGTTCCTCCTCATATTTACGTGGAACCTGCTCTGTTCCAGCTCACGCCTGTAGTTTCCACACTAAGACTTATTATTATTTGAAGAACCCAGAAACTAGCGCTTCACTTCCACCACAGTATTTTTGTCCAAACCCTCTGGAATGGATTATAAAATGGAAACAGCAGAAGGAACCCAGCCGAGCTATATTTATGCCACGAACGTGGCTCTTCAGCATCAGACACTTACACATGTGCATCCTCACTTCTGTGCCGTCCCTCCGCACTCTCTAATGGGTGCGCAGGCTGCATGCTCGCCATTAAAAAAAGATGACAAATAAGGAACTGACTCATCACCGAGAACAGCTCTGACAGCCCTTGCATGTAGAGCCCTGGCAGGAAGGTCTAAGCTACTTGGTTCACCACCTGCGACCAGCAACAAAGAGCAGGGAAAACACAAACCCATGCAAAACACTCTGGGACCGGGTACGGGCTGCTTGCACACATGAACCCAGGTCTAACCTGCAAGGTTATGTGCTACCTGCAGGAAGGAAACACTCAGGGATGTCTGGAAGGCAGGAACTGCTACAGGAAACTGCCACCCAGCTTCTACAGCCAAGGCACCGAAAAGGTCAGAGCACTGCAGGACTGCCTGGTGTGCGCGTGGGGCACCCCCGTGGGGAGCATCCTGCCCCAGCATGGAGCACAGGGGACTCATGGAGAGGTAGGGTTCTCTCCTGGTTTGGAGGGAGCAGGCCTGTTCCTCACAGAGATGCTGCTAATGCTCCGGAGCTAATGATGGCACACAAAGCTAAAGCTTCCCCATCCTCTGTCGTTAGTGCCACCATACACCCACAGGCAATGGATCAAAGGGGCTATGAGAAGATAAGGAGAATCCATTTTAATTTCAAAACATGAAAATTCCGGCACAGGAGATCGCTAGAGAAGATCAGTCCTGTTATGTCTCCGTGCAGTGTTGAAGGGGAATGTTGAATTTCAAATGTACACACACACACGTATTTATTTGAGCAAGCAACATCATTAGCAGCATAAAACCACGTCAGAAGAACACGGGACTTTTGTTGAAGTGGAAGGCAGAATCCTCTTTGTGAAAAACATCAAAGAAGAAGAACACATGCTGATGCTTAAAACCGGTCTATGTCTAACATAGAACATCAAGACCTAAATAAAACCCAAGTAAACCCCCCCTTGCTCCATGGTATTTTTCTTAGAAGCAAACCCAGCACTTAGTGCTGACCAGGAATTAGCCGTCGGTGCCAGCGCAAAGCCCTGGTTGTATAATCCACCAGGCAAAAACGTACAGACACACATTTGACACTGTCAGAATTAGGACAGGTGGAAGTTTTCGGAGTGGAAACACTCACACTCCACCAGGAGCAAGCCAGGAGGTAAAGGGAGGATCATGTCTCCAAAACAAATTGGAAAAGGAAAGGGTTTGGTTGGCTGTGCTCTGGTTCTACTCCGAGCCCTTTTTTAGAGGGGGGAACAAAGCAAAGCAAAGCAAAGCAAACCAAGAAAAGCTTCATCTTGCAGGAGCCACAACTGTACAGCTGTTTGCTGAGGGAACTGGTGAACAGGAATCCCCTCCTGCAGCCTCCCTGGGCTTGAGCGTTGAGTGTACTCCACTCAGCCATGGACTCCAAGTGATGGAGCTCTGAAAAAAGCCTTTTACCTTCTGGTCTCCAGCTCTGGTCCAAGCAGACTACAGCCAAACTTCCCACTAGCTGCTGGCGATGTTAGTTTGATGGACTTCATCCAATTCCTTGTGGACTACTGTCCATATTAGGAAAATCTCCCCACTTGACACTTGCACTGGGACCAGCGCTGCCCGCAGACACCGGCAGTGTTACAGATTGCTCCTTGGGAGCCAGGTTGGGACACAAGCAACTACAGCCCTGCCAGTGGGGCCAGCATCCTTCCTAATTACTTTCATTTAAGGCAAGAAACAATCCTACCAGGGCCAATTAAAATATCTCTTGTGCTTCTGCCGTAAAAAAACCCCACAACCAACACCACACAGGCAACAAAACCAAAACCCCGACAAAAAAAAATCCCCTAACCCTCCCTGCGGTGAACTTCTGTTTCCTTTCTCGTGCGGCGCTGGTGACGTTCGCAGGGGAGCTCAGAAGGGTAAAAGGGCATCGCTAACATGGCAGCTATTTAATTCCACCAGGCAGATTCCCCGAGACCTGCAACGAGTGTCTGCTTCCTACCCATCAGGCCATTAATCACCGAGACTCCTAAAAGGTTCAATTCATGTGCCCACTCAGAGAACTCATGAGATGTCTGATAGTCATATGTCATCTGAGAAGGGAACAAAACCGTATTCTTCTCTGAACTGATGTAGCTCCTATTACCAAGAGACTCTCTCCCTTGGGAGCAACCAGAAGAGAGAAATGAAGGAGAGCTGACTCAAAGCTCTGCCTCTCAAAGACATAATTGATGCAGGAGAGGAAGAGATTTATAAGGAATCTGCCACTACCCTTATTTTGCCAATAATCTGTGGGATTTTTACTAGATACACCCTAGACAGACGGGCTGGCATCCAGCAAAGCTTGTCCTCCTCCTTGGGTAAGAGCTTGGCAAAAGCAACGGAGGTTTTTTCCATCTTCAAATTAGACCTTTGCTGCTACTGATTAACTTCACTCTTCTTGGGATGCTCTGAGCATTGGGAGGTGATGCCTAGGCACCATGAGTGCTCATAAATTCTTTGCTTCCCTTGATAGCCCCTGCTTCAAATTCTCAATCCCTTCTCTAGCCAACGCTGTTACAAACCTGGCAGCTGCCCACCTAGGAGACAGCTCAGCACCCGTGAGCCCAAGCACAAACGCACAGGGGTCCTGGGTGCTGGGGCACGGCAGCAGTGACACATCCCACCCACCCCATCACCTCCTCCCCGGACTGGGCTGAACCGTGACACATCAGCGTAGCATTTGACAGAGCCACTTCCTGGAAATGACAGCTGAGCAGAGTCCAAAAAAGGGGAAACACACACTTTGGCAGCTTTAAATAAAATAAATCATGGCCACAGTGCTCTGCGTTTGGTGGAAAACTCAAGAGCGAGCCACCTTTCATCCCGCCCTCTGCCGCTCTTCCTCATTTAATTACTGCTCCATCAGGTAAACTCATAGACAGAGCATAGATTTACTATAAATACATTTACATATTAGATAAAACATCACTTTATTATATAATAAAAATTATAAAAACCTAAAAGCACCTCAGCAAATGCTTTACACCCTCATTAGTTTTCCTGGTCATAGCCCCAACTCACTAGAAACGTTACCCAGAGTTTTTTTACCTCCTACAAAATTGAACCACGCCGTTTTCTTCCAGGAAGCTAAGTTTCAGGCAGGCTGGCATATTCACGGCCACTCGCTATTTTATCTTCCTCACTGGCACCTTTTGATCTCCGAGGCTTTGGAAACACTAAGCTGAACTGATCCCCTGCTGCAATTCATAATTACCAATCCACAGCGTTTTTCAGCACTCTGTAGATGCCAGCCTGCTGCCTCAGGAGTTAGGAGACGATTGAAAAAGGTTGAAATTTGGTAGCAAATTGAGATGTTTTTCAAAATTTCCCCCATTCCTCCTGAGAGCTGCAAAACCCATCTCGAGCTGCTGCCGGAGAGCCAACTGGGATGCTTGGTGCTGCAAAGAGGAGGCAGAGGGGCTGCTTTCAAAGGGTTTAGAAACCTTGAAAAGGGGTTTATGATACATAAACAGCCCTTTTCAGGTTCAAAACCCCTCTCTTCCCATTCAGCATTGCCATTATCCCTATTGGTTTCATCATGCTGCAGCTGCTCCCCAGCAGGCAGACACAAAACGCAGCTCAACGGGCGACGGCCGCGCTCAGCCCTCGTCTCTCAGCATGAACTCATCACCGTGATGATCTCTCGGCAACGCAGGAGAAACACAAACAGCCACCGTGGGTCATAACTGGGTCCCAGCCCAAACTGCAGCCCACAGAGCTACCTGTGAGGAGGCTAATGGAGCCATCCCATCAGCCACCTTCATCCCCACAGCACAGTCTTGGTCATTGTTCCACGGTCATGACAAATGAAGCCGAATGGTTAAAATACCTCACTCCAAGTTTGGGTATGAGGCCCTGTGGCATATTTTGCTCTCATGGCTTACCCACGGGACCATGAGCTAAGGAAGTCCATGCTGGGAGTGACTGTGAAATACGGGACCGTGCTGGCTGGAGAGAAAGTCTTAACCAGAAGCATTTGAATTAAAGTGTTTCACCAGAGGCTGGATCCTTCATCAAGTTTGTGCCTCAAGTTTGCTCGCCAACTACTAGCAACATACTCTCCACCCTCAGAAATTATGTTAAAACCCCTCAGTGAAAATAAACTGCTACAGAAACACTATAGAAGGGGACACTATGGAAGCACAGACAAGACTTCAGGACTGGCAATATTATTCATGAACTGCAGACACAGAGTTTTGGATGCTTGGAAGCAGAATGAGTTGCAAGGAACCCTTTCTCTGGTGCTCTCTAAGCAGAACTAAGCTCAAACACTTTCTGGTCCTCTCTTCAATATAGTCAGTGGATTTACCAATTGGTAAATACTCATAATCAATTTTTGGTGTTGAAAACAAAAGAATCACAGAGCATTGGGGGTTGGAAGGGAGCTTGAAAGATCACCTTGTCCAACACCCCCATCACAGCAGTATCACCTAGACCAAGTTGCACAGAAACATGTCCAGGCGGGTTTTAAACGTCTCCAGAGAAGGAGACTCCACAATCCACCCTGGGGAGCCCACTGCAGTGCTCTGTCACCCTCACTGGGAAGAATTTCATTCTCGTATTTATGTGGAACCTTCTATGATCCAGCTTACACCCACTGTCCTTTGTCCTATCATTAGATGCCACTGAGCAGAGCCTGGCTCCATCCTCCTGACACCCACCCTTAACATATTTATAAACATTAATGGGGGTACTCCTCAGTCTACTTTATTCCAAGCTCAAGAGACCCAGCTACCTCAGCCTTTCCTCATCAGAGAGATGTTCCATTCCCTTCAACATCTTTGTGGCTCTGTGCTGGACTCTATCAAGCAGTACCATGTCCTTCTTAAACTGAGAAGCCCAGAACCGTTAAACAACCCTAAAACAGCCAGATGGAAACACTGGGGTACTCCCCTGTAGGGCAGGGACACACACCACAACACCAGTTACAAGTCCTTCAAACCATCACACGCACAGAGGTCCCAGCCCAACACATCCACCCCAGCTTTTGGGAAGTTCAGGTTTGGATCCACATGCACATTTTACAGCTCAGGTTTATATCTAAACCAAATATAAGGATTCTCTTGACTTCTCCCAAAGAATAGTCTTTTTAAGACATAAGACTTGAGAACCAATAAAAAAGGTAATTTAACAATATCTCTGGTGTGTCACCAATCATGGAAAGGGCCTTGAGGCTGCTGCATTCTCACTACAGTAGAGCAGCTTTCCCACCCTGCTGGTTTTCAGCTGACACCCTCTGTGTTGATATTTTTTTCCGACTGTAGCCTGATGGCATTTTTAAGCTCCCCCCTAGCAGCTGATGTCCTCTGCTCGTGCCACCGCTGGCTCCCAGCAGCACGCCACGGGCACGGCTCTGCTGGAGCCCACAGCGGTGTGGCAAGGGGTCTTCTCCTCTGCATCACCCACAGCACAAGGTTCAGGAGAAGGGAGAAACTTCCATTTAGGCAGCGGAAGCCAAAAGGGGAGGAAAAAGAAAATAAACCAAAACAGCTGTTGATCAGGATCCCACAGCAATAACTAACCTCATTTATTTGCCAGGGCACCTACCGCTCGCTGACTAATCGGAGTTCTCGCAATAAAGGCAACTAGAATGACCCCTGTGGACATTTCGCTGAGGCCTGAAGACTGCTTGGAAAGCGGACTACGTGAGATGGGGGAAATGCTCCCTTCATCTTCACTTGCTGTGAGTGGGATTGTCATTGATTCGTTCTGATTTTCTCAGATTTTGGACCCAAATGGCCAGAAACCTCTCGCAGTGGACTTGCAGCACTGAGGACTCGCAACAGCAACCTGCTGCTGGTGACAGGTAATCTAACTCCTAAGTGGCTATAACCCCCAAGGATTTCTGCACAGCCTATTAGTCAGTCTAACACAAACCCCCCACACACACCCCCCTTGGCTTCTGACAAAGCCACAAAGATGGTCCAAGGACTAGAGCGCCTTTGCTACGGGGATAAGCTGAGGGAGCCAGGCTTGGAAAGAGAAATCTCCAGGAGGACCTTATAGCTGCCTTCCAGTACCTGAAGGGAACCCATGGGAAGACCATGGAAACATAGAATCATTAGGGATTAGGACCTCATTCAGAAGATCATCTAGTCCAATCCCCCTGCCATGGGTAGGGACACAAAGGGATCTAGCAACAGGACAAGGGGAAATGGTTTTTACACTGAAGGAGAGGAGATTCAGACTAGATCTCAGGAAGAAGTTCTTCAGTGTAAGGGTGCTGCAGCACTGGAACAAGTTGCTCACAGAGGTTGTGGTAACCCTGGAGGTGTTCAAGGCCTTTGAGCCACCAAGTCTGGCCGAGAGGTGTCACCGACGATGGCAGGAGAGTAGAAGGAGGTCCCTTCCAACCTGAGCCCTTCTACAATGCTGACACAGAGCAGCAACGGGTGTTCCTAACCAGAAAGAGCGCTGGGGAGGAAGCGGGTGGAAGACCACTACTTAAAACACACTCACCTACTGCAAGGGAAATTAATGGCCATAAAAAACAAACTCATTCCAAAAGTTCTCCTTTGCAAATACCTGCAGCCTGCCCCACCACCGGCGTCACCAGTTAACTTTTCAAGTGCAACTGCTGAATGAACTTAACTGCCAAAGGAATCATTTGTGCTATTTTCTTTCCTGCACTCCAAGGTTATGTGTTCAGCAGGCTCCGATACTTCAATGAAAAATTGAGGTGGCAATGATTTGCAGACTAAATTAATGTTAAATACTTCAAAGAACTGGACAAACAAGTCAGCAGCAAAAATTTTATGGGTTCACTTCCTTCAAGGGAACTTAAAGAGCCAGGGTTTTATTGCTGTGAATTCTAGTCACTCCTTTTACCCCTCAGCATCTGTTTGAAATATGTAGTAGACAATTGCTTTTTTGGCTCTGACTCAGGTGGTTGAAATACAGGACAAACAGACTACTGTATATAAGCTTTCCTCCAGCAATGAAAATTTTTATTAACTCTCTTGCATAGCAAACTCGGCTGCCTGGCTTCCAATCCCTATAGAATCATCAAGGAATGTGGCTAGTTATTAATTCTGGTGGTCAAGCATGGGGTGGATATGCTGAGGCTTGTCTGCAATATGTAACCTCACATTTCAAATAGAAATAAAAAAAGAAGGGGAGGGGGGAGAAGGGCTACAGGGGGAAGGGGAAAAAATAAATGAGTTCTGTTTAGTTCATCATTCATATGTGTAAAATTCCAAGCTAAATACTAGCCCTGCACATAAATATGTCAACCTTGTCAAATGCTCCAGCCAAAGAAAACACAGCCCGTGGTGGAGGGGTTCAGCGTTGCCCTCAGAGCCGTGAACCTGCCCCACCTTCCATAGCTGGGTCAAGTTCAGGAGTTTGCTCACATCGGTGCTTCACGAAAACAACCTGCCTAAAAATCACTCTTCTCACCCCACCGGGCTGAAGGACTGGAGAAAAGAACGAGGACAAGCCAAAAAGGAAGGTCCCTCGTGCCCTAGAGACCTGACTTCATTAAACAGGACACTGGCCACCTGTAACTCCTGCATCCACCACTACACCCCACACGAGTAGCGGTGACCACGCGCACAAAGCTTCTGATCACCAAGAAGCACCGTGAGATGGTTTTCAGCACTTAATGTTGAGTAAAACACCCTCTCTAAGTTGTGGTTATGGGCTAACCTGAGCAAACCTTTGGCAGCTGTGGTGAATTACCAGTTGTTTGTAGCCTTCTGTTGTGTTTCCAGCGTCATAAATATCTAATAGCAGCAGTCAACATTTCAAAATAAACAATTACTGTGTGTTTTTCCACACCAACCGTCTGGAATCCCCCTGGTTCTGTAGATACTGTCAATTCTTGTTTTTCCAGGGGATGGTTTTTTTCCAAATGGTTGGACTTGGCTTAAAGGTCTCCTTCACTTTTGCTGTATTTTTATAGAAATGAGTTGTCTACATGAGGTAGCTGCTCAAGGTCACAGAATCCCAGAGCATTAGGGATTGGAAGGGACCTCGAAAGACCATCCAGTCCAATCCCCCTGCAACAGCAGGATCACCTAGACCAAGGCACACAGGAACATGGCCAGGTGGGTTTTAAACATCTGCAGAGCAGGAGACTCCACAACCCACTGGGCAGCCCGTTCCAGTGCTCCGTCACCTTCAATGTGACTAAGTTCCTTCCCATATTGATGTGGAACCTCCAAAGGTCATTTCAACACCAACAAACTGAAGAGTTTAAATGAAATCAGTTGCACTAATGCCATATATCAGAGACCACGACTGCAACGTGAAGAGTGTGATGGATCACCGAGGGCTGCGTATCGCACTGTCTTCTGCATCATACGCGTCCTGTGACACTCAGTCTCCTTGGTCTGATGCACCACAGCCTGAAGCAGTGTCCTTACACCACTTTCTGGTCTCAATGCCCTGTAGGTATCCATTTAACATTCCATACTTCCAATTTCTCCAGGTGACACCACAAAGGAGGACATTTCTCATCTCTTCCCTACACTTACAGCTGCTGGATGAGAAGAATCCAACTCTTCAGCCTTCAGCTCCAGCACCATTCGCTGGGAGCACAGGCTCACCAGCACCTCTACTCATCTGGTGAGCACCTGCCACGCTGCTGAACGTAGGGAGCACCCATCACCCAGGCCTGGCCACCCTTCCAGCATCCTTTGCAAACAGGCAGGACATTACAAGCACGGCATGTGACTTTCTGAGAAGGTGGCCAGACAGCACCGGCATCTTGTTTCTGCGCAGACGGCGAGTGCCTCGACAGCTCCAAAGACACCGTCACCCTCCAGCTCCCACCTGGGTAACCATGGCCGTTAGCCTGCAAAACTAGGCTCAGTGTCTCCGAGCATCTCATCAGAGTCATCAGAAAGCAGCCTCACAGATACATCACTACTACAACTCACCCGTGTCCAATTCATCCCTAAAAGAAATTGTTCAAAGCTGGAATCCACCGGAACAAGAAAGGTTAAGCTCTGTAACCCTTAGGAGACAATCTCAAGCCCCTCTCTCCCAACAAAGCCTGCCATGCACGGGCTCTAGCAGGAAAGCAATTTACGTGCACAGCCACAAGACACTTGCCGTGTCTACCGAGTCCTAGTGACTCCCAGAGAAAGAGCCTCTCCATGAGAAGGTAGGTGCTGGATGAAAAAAACACACATTCCAGAGGAAATCTTAGAAAATGAGGCACAAGTCCACGTTAGAAAAGGCTGTTCACACCATTTATCTAATTTTCCTTAAATCCTTTATCCATAACAGCAAATTACACCAGCACTGATGCACCAGCCTAGCTCTGAAAGCTACACCCAAAGGCCTGCAGTCAGCCTGGTCACCACATACGTACGGAAAGGAAGCAGATGCAAAGTACCCTTTCATGCAGTTTGCGGCCCTCCCCAATACATGGGACATCAGAAAGTCCACAGGGACACAATTATAGTTCCCAAAGAGAGACACTAGGTGCCACAAAGGGTTCCTGTATCTCCCGATGCTTCCTCAGGTGCCTGAAGGAACCAACCATCCTACAGGCTCTCTACAGAAAGTTGTGCTGATCTGTGTCTGAGGCAAACGAAGCACTGAAGTGCCAGATTAAACACTACACATAATTTCCATAAATTGTAAAGCCAGTTACAAGCCAAAGCACCGTAATAAATTGCTCCCGGGGTTGCCTAATCCTTGCCTCGGTGCTGGTGTTACCTTACTCAGTTACACAGCGGTTCCCTTTTGCGGAAGAATGATGCTCAGCTACAGGACCACACAGGCTTTGGTTGGAAAAAGCTCATTATGGCTTTAAAACCTGCTGCTTGCAAAGTATCATAGACTGGCTGAGGTTGGAAGGCACCTTAGATCTCACAGAATCATCATGGTTGGAAAAGACCTTCAAGATCACCACATGCAACCGTCTGACCTACAACCCCTAAACCTTCTCCCAAAACAAAATTTTATGGGGCTGATCATCTACTCCAACCTCCTGCCATGGGCAGCGATGCCTCTCAGTCAGACTTGGTTGCTCAAGACCTCATCCAACCTGGCCTGGCTAAAGCCACAGTGAGGGTGGTCTGAGCCCACATCTCCTCCTTACTCTGCCACCTCATCTTCACAGGATCACAGAACATTAGGGATCGGAAGGGACCTTAAAGATCATCCAGTCCAATCCCCTTGCCACAGCAGAATCACCTAGATCAAGTTGCACAGGAACATATCCAGGTGGGTTCTAAAATGTGTCAAGAGGAGGAGACTCCACAAACCCCCTGGGCAGCCCGTTCCAGTGCTCTGTTGTTCGAACAAGGCACCACACAACACAGGAGAAACAACACAGGAGGTAGAGCTGGACCAACTAGTCCCAGCAGCAACACTTGGCAGACGCGCACACACATTTTGGATGGAGAAAACTCATCCTCGGTGCTCCTCAAAGTTCTCTTCTGGCAGCTATTTCCTAGCCTGAAACCCACAGCGCAGCTCCGAGAAACCTGCCTGCTTTGCTCGTGTTCCCTTTTCTGGATCAAAGTGCAGCCCTTCTAATTGAAATGGTGCCACCTGAGGTTTTTTTTTTTGTCACTTCCACTCTTAATTCTCAATTTAAATTCCTCAGAAAGAAGCTGGATCCTGCAGTAGGAATCCAGGGTGTTCAGCAGAACGCTTCTGCAAGTTGCCGAAGAAGCGAATCGCTCGGCTAGTTGTGTAACTTAACTATCTGGTAAAACGCCACCTTTGCACCAGAAACCCCCAACTAACACCTTTTCCCCTAAACAGCCCGAGTCTGATTCATCTCTCTGCCTCCTGCCTTACGCTGCTTTAGCACCACAGCAGAGCCACGCCGGCGTGAAGCTGAAATAAATCCACAGGGAGACAGACCCGCACCCCGCAAACACGTGGAAATTAACGTGCTTTACGCTGCCGCTCGTGCACAAACACACAGGGCAAAGGAAGGAAATAAAGGAAGAAACAGAAAATCTTCCTTTTCTTCCCCGCTTTTTGGCAAGTTCCTGGCTATCAGTGTGAAATGGAGATATTCCCATCATGCCTCGGTGTTCCTCAGCCCCATGATGCCCTCACTTTTGATTGTATAGATGAAGTTGAAGTGCACAGGGTATTTACTGATCCAGTTATCTTGTTCTGTGACAGGCAGAATCAATCAATCAAGGGGCCAGCTTTACGCTTACGTATTCCAGGCACATCTCCGCACTTCAGGATACGAGATCACAGTGTTATCCAGCCAAATTTGATCAACAAATGCAGTTCCCCTGTGCCACAGCAATCTCAGATGAAGATGTTATTATGTGGAACTGAGCAAAGTGATAAAGACAGTGCAGAAAAGGGAGGAAAAGTCCAGCTGGACCTTTCTGACAGCTTCTATAGACTGCAGCTGCAGCATCCCTTTTCCTCACAGAAACAGCACCTTCCCCTGCAACCACTTCAAAACGCTGTCTGCCCAGCCCCTATCTCTTGGTACTAAATGAAAGACTTACAAATGCCACTCTCTGTTTACTAAAATCACCTTAAATGCTGGGCAGCAGATCACAACCCCCACAAACACCCACATTCGTGGAGGGTTCTGTATAACACAGGACCCCGCGCTGCATTTTGCATCACTCTGTCATGAAGAATCCTATCCAAACCTGAACGCCCCAAAAACCACAGCAGCCTCTCAGTAAGGGGGTTTGCTGTGGGGTTTTTTTACATCCCAGCTACACAAAGATGCACGTGGACGCATAAATGTTGAAGCCTGTCTCAAGGAGAGTTGACACCAGGCTTTTATTTTGCCAACAGCTTTTCACTTTGCCGCTGCCCTACAGTTTTCTTACATTATTTAATCCAAAATACCATCTTTTTGATTCCACCTTTCTTTGCATTTTAAATCTTTAATGGGAGCCTTTGGCAGTCCATGGGCACAATTATTAGATATCTGCAGAGAGAAATTGAAAAATTAATCATACTTTCCATTTTATATTTCTGTACTATACATAAAAATTATCTGGTCTTCAAGCCGCATTCTGCGGTCTCGTGATATTCTCCCCGCAACACGGTAAGCACTGTGCAAGGATCCACATATCTTACATTCAGATCTTCCCAGCTAAACAGTTCTACGGAGAATGCCACGTTCTCTTTTCAAGTGCTAAATTTATTTCAGATCATTTTTCAATTAAAAGGCATCTGCTGCTACTTCATGCGTTGTGGACTGCCTGCAAGAGGGGAAAAAAAAAAAAACCAGGGGAAAAAGTACCCCAGACTAATCACACTGATGATATTGAAGTTGTTTATTACCCTTTTAGGGGCTGGGGTACTTATATTACAGTTTTTCACAACTGTATGCAAAACGTGTAACAGAACCCCTGCGCAGTTTATTATAGAAACTGATATATGCATCAGGCTGACCTCTGTCTAAATAGACCCTCAACCACAGAGAAAGGGAAAAAAATCCACAGGCATCTGTCAGCATGTGAGCAGTATCAAAACTGCTAAATGTATTAACTTTGTTTTCCTTTCACTATTATTAAACTGGAAAGCAAAATCCGACTGGAAAATCATGCCATTTGGGTTCCCTTGTCATCATGTAGTAAGTATGAGAAATATATGTGCGATGGCCAAATGGCCAATAGACAAAACACCCACTCCAAGTGACGTACTGTTTTCCATACCGCTCAGACAAAATCAAAACAACAGAGCTGTTGCAAACAAAAACAAAATAACATTTCCCATAAGCATTCCAGACAGAGAAAATTTACAGGAAAAAGAAAGCTGGGAAAGGACCCAGAGCAAAGTGAGTGTTTGTACCTCCAGCCACAAAACCCCGCTGCCGCCGAGCTGGTAAACAACAGCTCTGCGTTAAAAACGCAGATAGATTGATTAATTGTGGAACTCTGGAGTTAAGGGCTTACATCTGAGGAAGGGGCTGCCTGGCTGGCGGGGAGGCTGGGCACAGCCAGCGCTGCCCCACTGCCAGGGGACAGGTTTCACTCGGAGAAGAGCAGGAGCAGAGCCAGCACGGGGAAATGCACCGGCGATAAAGCAAAGGGAGGGGAAAGTAAACAGCCAGGTTGATTGCTTCAGAGCAGTATGTTCTGCAGAGACTTCAAAAAAGGGGGGGAAAAAAACCAGAAAATCCATCTTTTTCTTTTTTTTCCCCCCTGAAAGTCCTTCCAACTCGCTGTGCAGCCTGCTGGAATAACAACTTTCAAAAGTGAAGATGTCGCTTTTTTATAGCTGACTCACATTTATATAACTTTGTTAATGCATCTGCTCCCTGGAAGTTCCAGGCTCCGTGTTTCGCGGCGGTACCTGCCCATAAATCGCGGCGGCGCGGCGAGTATCAACAGCTGCATTTTACTATTTCAGGCCGTCAGTTTCGAGTGTCTCCATCACAGCGAATTCCTGTCAGCTGCACTCTCGCTAACACAATTCCTATGTTTTGCCTGGCAGTAAATGGACGCTCCTGCCCCAGCATCATCTAAACAACTCTGTTAACATTTGCCCCCGAGCGTCTCTCTCTTTGTCCAGTCCCTGTCTTCTAACAGATGTCATCCAAGTCTAATCAAGCATAAAATGGTCATAAATATTTCTTTCTGGTAGATTTCACATTCGCATTTCATGCAGGGACATGATATTTTTCTGCTACCTCCAGGGAGTACCTAATGCAAAAACCAGTTACTTACATTCAAGGCTCATGTTCCTTTAGTAAAATGCAGCACATGTTCTCGGTTCAAAGACATAAAAAGGCACAAGACTTTATCCTCTTTTGTTTAACTGCACCTATGTCTTTGCTATTGTTTTCTGAAACGACACGTGCCACAGCTTCTATCCAGGTGTGACACTGTCCTTTGCCTAACAGGAGAACACAGCACCCCAACAGCGTGCTGGATTTTGACCCTGCCGCTCTCTGGAGCGCAGGCATTTCTGAATGTCACGCTCCCACCCCTTAATTGTTGCACAGAAGATAAGAGGTTTATTGGGGTGGGGTCTTTTTGNCCCCCCCAGCTATTTCATTTAACAAGCCTTAATTTAAAGACTTTGCAGGATGAGAAAGGCACTTCTCCATTTTGCTTCCTACTTCTCTTTTGCAACCTACCTCATGCTATTTTATTGAAACAGCCAAATGATTCTGGGACACAGATTTAAGGCTCATGCTTATTTAACAGTTGATAAAGATAATCACGAGATAGAAGCAATTTCCAGTACTTAAAACTTCAAAACTACTCGAGAGAATTAATTCTTCTCAGTGTTAGCATCATCTCAGAAATTGTATTTACCCTTGGTAAACTCGGGAAATAATACAGCAGGCTGGAAAATAAAACTAACCTTGGATTATTCACAAAGCCCCGCGCCGTCTTATTTCCCCCCCTCTCCGTTCTGTTTGTCAAAGCAGAAATCTGACATAGCTATTTAAAGTGAACCACACGACACTTCAGGATATAGATCGCGAGAGCGGAGCTGGGGCTTTTTCCCCCCCCACCCCTCCTCCTCCACTGAGCCTAATATTTGATTACTGTTAGTCAAATCAAGCTTTCAGGCAAATAATCTCCATTTTTTAAGTTAATGAGATGTGGTCATGTCGACAACAGCTTGCAGAAACTTTTAATTCCAATTCCTGCAGGCTGTGCTGGCCTCTTTTACAGCAACCGCTGCACGAATGAGTCAAATTTGCCAAAATGCCTTATGTAGACAAGTGCACACTTTAAAGAGGCGCTAATTAAAAATACCCACTGGTATCATAATTTAAATACCATGAAAATAAACTGTAAAAGTAGCTCAGCTCCAGTCTTATGCCTTTCCTTGGAGCTCGTTTACTTTAACTAGATGATGGTTTATTGCAGACGCAGGCCCCGCTAAAAACAATTTTAAGTCTGGGAGGAATTCGAGATTTTGATATAATTAAACAATTTATGTTAATATTTGTTTCACAGAAGCTATTAAGCAAGCCCCCCAGAACAAGTGCTAATTGAGAAAGATGCAAGGAAGGAGAGTGCTGAAGTAAGCAGCAAATTTGCACTGTTGATTTACTGCTCTATCTGCAACTTCTCCTCTCATTACAGCTCTCCTTCTCCGCTATAAGGCTCCCAGCTGTCCTGGATCCCATTAATACACTTTCCTTGGATGCTCTTATCTACTGCTTCCCTTAAAAGAAGGGAAGAGGAGGGAAGAGGTGGAGCTTGGTATTATTCTCGAGGCACTTCCCCGGCCACAACTTCTCCAAAATGCCTTTTGTCTGTCTGATGCTCTTGGCAGGGGACGCAAGCGGCACAGCTGTAGCGCAGCAAAAAGCACACGTGAGCCCAAAAACACCATTTAGGGAAAAAAAAAACCCCACCAAAGCCCAACAACTCGGCGCTGAGGGGGTTAAACCTGTTCAAGGGGTTAAATATGCAATTACCGCTGACTAAAACCAGAGAGACATATAGATAAATAGAAGGAATGAAGTCCCCAGGTTCCATTCAGAAGCCTTCATCGCATTACTACCAGACAGAAAACTCTTTAAGTACCATTTTCAGATGTTAAATCATTGTTCGTGCAGCACATATTCTCACTATTCCTGGGGGAACAATATCTGAAGACAGCGTGCTAACAAATGCAATCCAGTAAACAGGCATTTTTCCTCTTGTTGTTAGTACCTTTGTGTTCCAGCTCCCAGCTCTGTCATCCATGCCTTCTCTCTGCTTTGAAGTTAAAGTACTGAATGAGCGTTGTCATCTATTATCCAGAGTGTGCATGTAGATTATAAATAAGAAATAAAAGTGACTTTCAGTACACTGCTTTTGCATTAGCAAGTTGCCTTCTCTGTCCTTCATACTTTGCTACCAACATTATATTAAAAAACCTGACTGGGAGTGTTTCTCGTGGACTGCTGTAAAATAGGTTCGCTCGGCGCAGGCAAAAGTTTTAGTGAAACAAACAAGTCCGGCAGTTTAACCAGGTTCATGAGTTCAGCTTCAACACGCTGGTTAACCCTTATCTGCAGATGTCCTTCAGGCCCCCGACACATTAATTGCATCCCTGGCTTCTTTTGCATGCACAGCACTGAAAACACAGAGCTGCTAATTACACTGCAGTTTATTTACAGGAAGAGTCCTTCTCTGCTATTGATCAATTATTTATTAATATTTTCATAGAATCATCACGGCTGGAAAGGACCTCCAGGATCAGCAAGCCCAGCCCTCATTCCAACAGCTCCCTAACCCCCAGACCCACAGCCTCAAGTGCTCTAGCTACTCGTTTTCCAAACACCTTCACGGATGGGGACTCCCTGGGCAGCCTGTTCCAGTGCCCAACCACTCTCTCAGGAAGGAACATCTTCCTAAGATCCAACCTAAACCTCCCCTGATGCAATTGGAGGCCACTTCCTCCCATGCTATAATCAAGAATTTGGAGGCAAGACCACCACCAGCCTTGCTACAACCTCCTAGCAATCTTTCTTCTGCTGATCCCAAACAGGGAGACTTCAAGGCGCCAAGGAGAATAAAACTATGTCACTCCTCTCCAAGAAAAATGATCAATCCCTCAGCTGGCAGTTGCTGTGTCACCAACAAAAGTGGTGTCACCTCAGAGGACAGCAGGACCGAGATGTCTTTGAAAGCTGTGGTGGCCTTGCTGAGACACCACGATCCTACCTGCTGGATGTCTGTCCCTGGCCACCTCAGGAGAACATAAAGGGGAATTTTCTCCTCTAGTAGGGGCCAGTTTTCCATCTACCCTCTGGTCAACAGGACTGAACAAACTGTGCCCTGGTGCATCTCCCTTACTCAGCAAGTTTGTATCTCGCCCAAGATTACTAATAAGCAAATATTCCCAGGTTCCATGGGTTCATCCAACAATAGCTCTATCTCCTCAGCATGAGGGGATCATCTTCTAAAGACAAGATCAGAGAAGGTGAAAAGCTCGTCTTAGGAAACATGAGATCAGGTACAAAAGGGATTCTTTGCTGTCAAAGCACAATATGTCAGCTTGTGATAAACCTGAATTGCTTCATATACCAAGGATCAGTAGACATTAGCTGCGTTTTATACGGCAATATGGTGCGGGGGTTTCAGACAGAATATTGTTTTATGTTGATCACGATAAAACTCTCTGTAGCTTTGCTAAAGCCTGCACACAGGCTTTTCATTCAAACTAATGAGTGATACTGGCTGTTGGATGCCGAGACACGCTCTTGATGCTTTCCAATGGTTCAACTCATAGCTAGGAATCAAATCAGCCTGGATAAGCAGGAGTGTTCCTCATCTAAAGGGTTTCTGAGTGATGATCCCGTTCCCTGTGTTTTCCCCTGGTGCATCTGAAAAGGTCTGGTGACAAAGGGAGCGCCACATGTTGGCGAAGCACATCTCTTACCAGAGGGATCTCCTGGGTTCAGCCGGCTCTGAACGAACAGTTGGCTCCCGCTGTAATCAGCCATCAAACAGCTCAGACCCTACGGGCCGCTCACTTAGCAGAGGCCTTTTGCTGCTCTGTTTTCCAACATCTGTTTCAGTGCTTGTCATCTCCCTGCTTTAAACAAATGCACTGCAGATGTCTTGTCTTGCGGACGACAGCGCCTTGGCAGAGATGGGAAGAGTGGCCTCAAATGACAGAGGCACAGCTATGGCAGTTATTACTGGGGGGGGG
>VXBP01006645.1:487552-524676 GCA_013400115.1 Rhinopomastus cyanomelas | reverse complement strand
GGGGGGGGGGGTTCTGGATGGACTCCGTGCATTAAACAGGTTCTTACACCCTCACCCCAGCCCCTCCGGCTTGAAACCTTCTTTTTTATCCTCCAGGTTTTAGAGACTGATGAAGAACAGGGATCAGGATGCAGAGACGCAGCCTGCTCAGAAACATGTGGCCTGGGTCTTCTTGAAGGACTTATCACTGACATCAACAAATAAACCCACTTGCTCAACCGCTGCTCTAAGGACTATCTGATACAAGAGTGGACATGGAAGGATATGATGCGTGGTAAAGACAGCAGCTTCTGGGTCCAGACTCTGGCCTGAGAACAACAGGAAAGAGACCTCCTTGGGCTAAGATTGCGCTTCTGGAAGAAGCAATGTACCAAAGAAGAAAGAGGGATGGGTTGCTGCTCTCCAGGCACATCCCGCTCAGGGTGTTCTTTCAATGCAAATCCAGTTTGTGCTTCCACTAGGAAAACCAGTTACCCCAAACATGACATTTCATATGATTTGGGAGCACTAGCTTTGCCCCTCTGAACGCATTTTACCTACAGCTGGTCACGGTCTGGCTGGGGGGAAGTTACGTAACGAATTAGACTCCAACAATCCCAGTTTTCCTTAGCTTGGTGGAAGGGCTGTGAAGAGGTTGGACAAGCCAGGCACTAGCTGGTTGCTCTTCCCACAGCTCTGTCCTGCCCAGTTAAGGCAACACAGGCAAGTCTACAGTAGTTTGAATATCAAGAGCATTTTGAATGTCAAGACGATTAAGGGACTGGAGCACCTGCCTCACGAGATTGAGAGATGTGGGACTTTTCAGACTGGAGAGGACAAAGATACGAGGGGACTGAATCACTGCCTATAAATCCATGAGGGTGTCAAGAAGATAGAGACAATCTCTTTTTGCTTGAGCCCTGTGACAGGACAAGGGGCAATGGGTGTCGGAGCACAAGAAGTTCCATCTCAACATGAGAGAAAATGTTTTTACAGTAAGGGTCACAGAGCACTAGAATGGGCTGCCCAGGGAGGTTGGGGAGTCTCCTCTCTGGAGACTTTAAAGATCCATCTGGATGCCTTCCTATGTGACCTTCCCTAGGTTCTACGGTCCTGCTCCAGCAGCGGGATGGACTCGATGACCCCCAGAGGTTTCTTTCAACTCCTCATGATCTGCGTATCTGTGTGTAAGAGCAGGCAACAGCTAAGTCCAAGACACAGGTCATTTTTAACATCTCCATTGGAAAGTCTCTGAACAGAGGAAAACCCAGGGCACTGCTCTGACCGCAAAGACTTTCATAAGCGAGCTAGGAAGAGCCTCAGCAAAATGAATCTATATTGGCGTACGTATCCACGGGTGATGCTCAGAATGGGAGAAGCAAACAAGCGCTGAAGAAATCAATCCTTTCTGTTTTGAAATAACAGTGCAGATGAAAGAATGAACAACTCAGAAAATCTGGGGTGTCACTACTTTGGGAAGGACTGCAAAGATGCTGGAGGAGAAAGTAGAGAAATCACCTGTAAAAACAGGGTGGCATTTATTAAGGATGAATTATAAGATGCTATAATTCAGCTGGAATACCCAAACTTTGGAAATACAGTGTGTTAGGCAACTGATGACGCAGCAGCTTCTTCAGGGAAAACACAAAGGCCTAAGGATTACAGCGGATCACAAGTGGGGTGTGAGTCAACGGGGTCAGGCTGCTGTAAAAATGACTTGTACCGCAGGCAGACGCGTCAACAGGAGCACTGCCTGCCAGTCAGACACTGGGAAATTCATTGTCTCCACTTGCTCCAGCGAGACTTTGGCTGGAGGATCGCGTCACCGGAGCACTGCAATGCAAGAGGAACACAGACTAACTGGAGAGGGTCCAGAGGCAGTGACTGGAATGACCACAGCTCTGCAAAACAAGATGTACAAGAGCAGAGCTAAGCTTGATCGAGTTCTGAGGAGATTCATAGATTAACAGGTTGGAAAGGACCTCAAGGATCATCTAGTCCAACCTATTCAGCTACAAATAGAGAGACGAACGGTGCAAACATGGGAACACCATTCATATATGAAAAAGGATGCCATCTCCTTTCCCTTTGTCATCTGCTCTGAGATCTATTACGGACATGACAAGAGTGAAGAAGTCTCACCTGCAGGATAAGCATCTTGGTCAGGCATTGGGAAGAAGCTCTGCAACAGTGAGTTAAGCAGCGGAGGACCCTGCCTGGGCAGGAACACAACCTTCCCTGATAGACTGCTGAGACACGTAGCAGGCAGCCTCAGGAGTGTCCAACACACACTCCACTCCTGCCTTTGGTCTGCATGGAAACATGGAAAAAAGGTCTGTTTATCCCCATGCAGCAGAGGAAAAGGTGCTGGACTAGAGAGGAGTTCACAACCTGTTCTCTGTGCAGCAGCAGCACCCAGCGAGGCCATCAGCCAGCGCGACAGAAGCTACTACCGTGGGATCTCGGTGACCTCTGAAGGATCCCCAAATGGGAACCTAGCAGGCACTACCCTGCCCCCAGGGAACAGCACCTATTTTTGTTCGCTGTTCACGAATCTCTGGCGTACAGTCCCTACGACGCAGCCTTGGGAGCGCCGTATCTTCTATTTACTGTGCCTAGCGATTGTCCTTGCAGACAATTAGGAAAAAAAGCAGGTGGTCAACAGAAACTATGCAAAATAAAACTCCTCAGCAAAGCAAACACCATACCTCTCCGAGTGAAAATAAATATCCTGTAAACAGAGCTAATCACTGCTAAACCCCTATAATCCAGCCCTTGCTCAACTTAAGAGACTGGAACCAAGAGTAAAATGCTTCAGAAAGCATTAATCGGGGGAATCGATGACTCATTGCTCTAAGAAAAGGAGTCAAAACTATTTAAAGCTCCTGAGAGCTGACTGCACTGTGAAAAGGGCTCAAACCTGCCCCATCACAGAATCATCAGGGATTGGAAGGGACCTTGAAAGATCATCTAGTCCAATCCCCCTGTCACAGCAGGATCACCTAGACCAAGTCACACAGGAACACATCCAGGCAGGTCCTACACGTCTCCAGTGAAGGAAACTCCATCAGATGGTATCAAGGGAGTCGAACATTACCCACAGGAACAGCCGCTCCCGGGACCAGGGAAAAGCTGCCATCGGGGGTTTCATGCAGCAGTGGTAAAGGAAGACTTCTCAAACAGAAACCAGGCTGGGTTTAGCTCCTCTATAAAACCTCTACAGTTACCAGCACTGCCTGTATCTCATTGAGTATTACGCTCAATAACATTAATAGGCTCGTATTTACCGTATCTTAAAAGCTAACAATCCCATTGCCAGCGCTAATTAAAAAGACAAGAAGCTGCAAAGAAGCAGTGGATTATTTCTTCAATATGGATTCATGCCTAGATTTAATAAAACCCGCTTTAGTGTGTTATAACCTCACATTTGTTTCAAGAACGCTATAAAAGATAAGTCTGCTTTTTGTTGTTTATTGACTTGGAGGGGATTTCGTTCAGATCTGTAATATAGGGTAGTTTAGTCTGGAGTAAAGGAGGCTGAGGAGAGGCCAGAGTTGCTTTTTACAACTGAGTTGCTCTTTACAACTACCTGAAAGGAGGTTGTAGAGAGGTGGGGGTCAGTCTCGTCTCCCAGTCACTAGCAACAGAACAAGGGGAAACAGCCCCAGGTTGTGCCAGGGGAAGGTTAGGTTGGACATGAGGAAAAATTTCTTGACTGATGGAGTGGTCAGGGACTGGAAGAGGCTGCACAGGGATGGGGTGGAGCCATCATCCACGGAGGTGTTCAAAAAGCTAGCAGATGTAGCCCTGGGAGACAGCGTTTAGTGGGCAGGGTGGGGTTGGGTTGACAGTTGGACTGGATGATCTTGTAGGTCTCTTCCAACCTTAATGATTCTACAGCATTATGGCTACAGAAAGGCAGTGAAGACTCTTCTCCCTGAATAAAACAAGTCTTCTGCTACTCAAACACCGTGTATGGGACAACAACTGTGAAGAAACCAGCCCACCTACTCAGAGAGAAGAATTCTGAGTATAGAACAGAGAGTGAAGTGCAAGATTAGGGAGATTTATCAGTAATGAAGCCTCCCTGTGACCTTACAGAGAGCATTTCACCAACAGCTAAGAGCCAGTGCCAGTAGCTTTGCCAGGTGCTAGACCAGATGGTTTCTTCTAGCCACAGAGGAGCAGCCCTGCATGGAAACCAGAGCTCCCACCTGTGCACACTCAGCAGATCCGATGCCTTCACCCATGCTGATGTGTGATGTCCAACCTGCCCTGTGTGATGTCCACTCCCAGGTGGGGTTTTTTACTGCACCAAAGCACACAACCTACCAAATAACAACACAGCACTACAAGTCACAATGACAAAGCAGTGCCTTGACCAGCCTCTTCACCAGGAATGTCATAGATTTTCCAACACGATCCCAAACAGTTGCTTTCCATGCACAGCTCTGCGAGTTTGAAGAACAGGACTGACAGAGTACAGGAGGAAGTACGTAACACAACACAACAACCTAGACTGCAGTCACTCTTCACAAACCAGAGCTTTCCCTAAGTGAGCTCATCTGTAGGTCAAGTTTCTCAGTGAATCATAGAATCATTAGGGATTGGAAGGGACCTTGAAAGATCATCTAGTCCAATCCCAGCAAACATAGGAGGTTCCATATAAATACCACAAGGAACTTCGTCCCAGTGAGGGTGACAGGAACGGGCTGCCCAGGGGGGTTGTGGAGTCTCCTTCTCTGGAGATGTTTAAAAACCACCTGGATATGTTCCTGTGTGGTTTGGTCTAGGCAATCATGCTCTGGCAGGGGGATTGGACTGGCTGATCTTTTGAGGTCCCTTCCAATCCCTAATGTTCTGTGATTCTGTGAAACATCTCCTGAAGGTTGCAGAGACTGGGCTTTGAAGATTCGAGCGCTACCAACACTTTGCCATGCGTGAGGAAAATCATTCCCCATTGTATTTATATTTTTTCCTGTGAGATGCTGGGCCCCACTGCTTCATAACAAGTTCCATCCCTCCTTCCCCATGCTTGTCTGACCTTTCTCCTCCAGTGAATCACTTAATTATGTGGAAACAAAAATATAAACCGACGATGGTCTAAAAAACACAAGTGTCTTAGCTTTGTATGTGAGAGAGCAGCCAAAACCCCCAAATTTGTTGGTCTGCTTCTGATTAAAGGCATAAGAAGGTCCCGGTGATGATCCCACCCTCTCCCCACACAGCCTCTGAGAGCAGCTAGGGACCCTACCCCTAATTTTAGCACATATCCCACTGATTACTGGAAAAAGGTCTAAAAAGCATGAATGGCAGGCAGGCAGAGGTCTTACAACATTTCACTGGTGTTGCAGTTCTTTCCTGGCAGAGGTTTTTCAAGATCCGTGATAATAACAAGGAAAACTTAAGGAAAACTTGATTTGAGCACGTCAACAGCAACCGCATTCCTTTAGCTTGTCATCACCCTAATTCAAACAGACAAGATTCTTTTTCCCCCTCCTTTCCTGCACTTCAATTCCAGGTAGAGTTTGCTAAAGCTTGAAATCCCACCTGAACTTTGGAAAGTCTTTACAAAAAAAAAGAGAAAAAAGGGATCCATGCACAAATATTTGGCCAAGCGACCCACAGCAAATTGCGTAACGCAGTTAAAGGTGGTGCTTTTCAAGGATCAGCCCCAGAGGCTTTGTATCTGAAATAAAATCCTGATTACTTCAGATTCTGAAGGCAAACTGTGACCTTGTGCTGTATCTCTAAAAGTTGAGACATTCATATTGTGCCCCTCAACACCGATGCCTCTTGCTAGAAGAGAATCAAAACCCTTCAGAAACTCGCTTAGTTCCTTTAATAAAGAAGGAATAGGCTTCCTTTAAGAAGGTCCCAAACACACACAGGATGGTTAGTTCAGCCTTAATGCTTGATGGTAAGAGGTCACCCAAAATCAGAAGGACAGTGCTCCTTGTCGGGGTGGATGACAAGAGGGGTAGTTAGTAAATCAAGGGGTGTTGTCCTCCTCCTCCTCTACTCTGCCCTGGTGAGACCACATCTGGAATATTGTGTCCAGTTCTCGGCCCCTCAGTTCCAGAAGGAGACAGAGCTGCTGGAGAGTTCAGACCAGAGTCACAAAGATGTTGAAGGGAGTGGAACAGCCTCCAGATGAAGAAAGGCTGAGGGAGCTCAAGTCTCTTGAGCTTGAGGAAAACAAAACTGAGGGGTGACCCCATTAATGTTTATAAACATGTGAAGGATGGGTGGGTGTCAGGAGGACGGAGCCAGGCTCTGCTCAGTGTCATCTAATGATAGGACAAGAGTCAATGGGTGTGAGCTAGAACAGAGAAGGTTCCACATCAAGATGAGAAAGAACGTCTTCACGGTGAGGGTGACAGAGCATTGGAACAGGCTGCCCAGGGGGGCTGTGGAGTCTCCTTCTCTGGAGACATTTAAAACACCTGGACGTGTTCCTGTGCAACTTGGTCTAGGTGATCCTGCTGTGACGGGGGGATTGGACTAGATGATCTTTTGAGGTCCCTTCCAGTATCTAATGTTCTGTGACTCTGTGGACCCCATTAAGTCTTCCCCAGACACAGACCTGCCTTGCACGATGCTGCTATTGGTAACAAACCAGTCCTCATCCATCACAGAATCACAGAGCATCACAGACTGCAAGAGACCTTGAAAGATCATGCAGTCCAATCCTCCATGGGCACTAAATGTGAATCAGGATTAGGTCAGCACACAGAACACAAGGAATTACAACCACTCCTTGCATCCTTCTCCTCGGTTTGCTTGGGAACACAAACTTCTGCGAGGGCTGGGGGCGAAGGGGAGAACTGCACTGATGAGTTTTGCAACACGCTGCCAGACAGATTAAATAGCCTAACTCTCTCCTACCTTCACTTTACCAGCCTCACCTTCACTAGCCTGGAAAAAAAACAACAACCCACCAGGAAAAACAGAAAAAAACCCTTAAAAGCAAAAGAAGAAATATGATTAAAAATAAATTGAAAAGCCCAACTTGTAATAAAGCTGGCACTTGCCCCAGGCTTCAGGAATGCCTGAGCCATGACACTCTGCAGACACAATATATAGCTTTTATAGGGGGAAAAGAGATCTATTTGCACTATTTAAAACAGGACGCAAACACAGTCTGTGTTTTGAAAACGTAGGGAGCTCAGTGAAACAAGCAGCACTCACCAGGCACAACAGTCATCACACAGTGTCCCTGGTCAAGCCTCCAAATAAAAATGCTTCTGTTAATTTTTGTTATTACCATGGAGTTAAATGAACTCGTGAAGGACTTCCATGGCTTTGGGGCTTTTTTTACTTCACATCCCAACCTTTATTTACAACATGGCTGTTATAAATTGCAGGAGTACTGTTGGTATTCTTCGCTCTCACTGGGATACCCAATGGAGCTCCACGGGAGAACGAGCGTAACGCAGGAGCCACGGCGTTCGAGTCTGCTCTCATTTAAATGTATTTAAGTCAGACAAAACTGCACCAAAATCAACGGCTACGCTAGTGGAAACCACTGCAATTCTGCTGCTGCTGCTCCTGAGGCGCTGCCAAACAACCCCCCTACGTGCTGCGTGTTTCCAAATAAAGTTGAATTACTGCTAAATACCAGCAACCCATGCGACTTCCTATTAGTGTGAAATTACTGAAGCCTTAATTCAGCAAGGTACTTAAGCACACTCCTAATTTTACAGGCACTAGACGTACCACTGACCGCAGTAAGACTAGTCACGCACGTACGTTTAGAATCAATCACAGAACGGTTTGGGTTGGAGAGGACCTCAGGGATCATCTAGTTCCAACCCCATGGGCACCAGACCAGGCTGCCCAGAGCTCCATCCGACCTGGCCTTGAACACTTCCAGGGATGGAATAGCCACAGCCTCCCTAGGCAACCTGTTCACAGAATCACAGAACATTAGGGATTGGAAGGGACCTCAAAGGATCATCTAGTCCAATCCCCCTGTTACAGCAGGATCACCCAGATCAAGTCACACAGGAACACGTCCAGGCAGATTTTAAACTTATTCAGAGAAGGAGGCTCCACATCCCCCCTGGGCAGCCCCCTCCAGTGCTCTGTCACCCTCACCGGGACTTACTAAGCCTTAAGCGACATTAAAAGCCTCAGTGAGGAACAGATCCACAGGCATTGAAGACACCTTCATGGACACAAGGGGCAATGAGTGCCAGCTGGAACACAGGAGGTTCCACGTTAATATGAGAAGGAACCTCTTCCCAGTGAGGGTGACAAGAGCACTGGAATAGGCTGCTAAGGAGGGTTGTGGACTCTCCTTCTGTTGAGACACTTAAAACCTGCCTGGATATGTTCCTGTGTGACTCAATCCAGGTGGTCCTGCTGTGACAGGGGGATTGAACTAGATGATTTTTCAAGGTCCCATCCAATCCCTAACGTTCTGTGATTCTTTGACACTCTACTAGTTTGTTTGCTACATCCTAGGTTTGGCTGCACCACTTACTAGAGAACCCTTAAAGTATGAAGATCAAAGGAGGAGGAAGAGTCTCTAATTAACTGAACACCATCAACAATATAAAATTGACTTTTAATTTCTATGTGATGGCTACTGAACGTCTTCTGCAGTGCACACGCCTGGTGGGCAACAGCTTTAAAGCATTCCTTTACAGAGTTTCCCCAAACAGTGCTCCTGAGCGCGTGACTTTCGTGCTTATGAGTAAGCACAAGCAAACACAGAGGGAGAGCGAGCGCGCACCTACGAGAACAGCTGGGAACAAACACACCACTGCCACATTTCCATAGGAGACCAGGCTGAAAAACAAACCAGCAAACGCAGTTCAGAAACGACGTCTCTTCAAAGAGCCCACAGAAACCTGAACCATCGCTCTGCACGATCTTAATGTCCCAGAAGTAAAAGCAGCTATTGTACATAAATAAATAAATAAGTTGACAGCTACAGCTATAGGCATCCACGGCCCAAAGAGGACCTTTGGATTTGGATGGGCACATAATCCAGGTGATTACATGCCTAATGACCCAGCCTCTGCATGTAGATGCTTGTACCCGCACGCACAACTGCGGAGCTCGCGGTGCCAAAGTCAAGGTGCTTGGAGGACTCCGACTGATGCGCTTATTTATCAAAGAGCTCAAAACAAAACAAAACCAGGGCAAGGGAAAAAAACCAGGAGCAACCCAATAATCTCAGTCAGTGCAACCAAGTGGTAGCTTCCCCTTACCCTTCAACCCTCAGCAAAAATGCAAGGCTTGTTGATGTCAATAAGCAGTTGTAACAAAGACATTAGTGACAGGGAGGCTGGCGAACGCTGCGTGAATGTTCTCAGCACGGTTCATTGACGAGAGAGAGCTAAAAATTGAATTATTAAGGGAAAAAAACCCTCATTGGTTCTGAAATCCAGGTAAGGTAGCCAGCCTGTGCTAAAACTTATTTCATTCTTCCAGCGCTGCTTCATTTCTAAGCTCTCAGAGCCCCAGCTTTTCCATCGAAAAGCAAAAGACATTTTACGCACAATTTTCCCTCTACTAGGAAGAGGCATATTGTGCCCTTCAGTGAACATAAAATTGATATTATCAGCTCTTAGTTTATATCTCACTACTTAACCTTCAGATTAAAAGTTATTAGATTTGAATGACTAAAAAGACATCATGTCACCTTCCGTTCAATGTTGGGAGATTGGAGAACTTTGGGGGAAAAGAATGACTGATAAAAAAAACCCGCCAAGTTACCGGGAACTTAGAAGTTGTTTTTCATATTCGTGGATGAAGCACCACAAGCTTTTCACCGTGCTGTAATCATCAATTATCTGTGTACTGCCACAGAGAAAAATCAGACAGAGCCCAATACCCGGCATGGAGCTCAATCTGTACTTTCAAATGGCTCCCTCAACGGCAACAGCAGTTTAATAATTAGGCTTTGTGTCTCTTTGGACTAAATGACTCAACACGGACGCTCCCTCGAAGTCTAACAAACAAATTCGGTCTAACCCAGTTATGTCAATATGAAACAAAGACTTTATCTCGGATCTGGTTTAGCAGTTTTGTTCTACAGAGATAAGTCTGCTTCGTGATCAATGGGACCATAAAACTCCTCATGCCATTTGTAACCTCTCCCCAAGGGTTTTCAAAATAGGATGACTTTCAACACAGGATTTTAAGAACAGGACAACAACCACTAATTTAATTTACACTGGGAGATATTCAGAATTCTTTCTGGGATAATCTTCTATGGGATCTGCCCGATTAAAGAAGCCTCTCAACAACACACTAAATCCTCCATTTCTTCAGATTTCTTGGAGACTTCTTCTCTGGAGATTTTTAAAACCTGCTTGGACATGTTCCTGTGAGACTTGGTCTAGGTGATCCTGCTGTGGCAGGGGGATTGGACTAGACAATTTTTCGAGGTCCCTTCCAATCCCTAATGTTCTGTGAACCTGTGAATCTTCACATTGATCCCACAAACATCCCAAGTGCAGGCAGAAGGACTGAGAACAAATCACTGAGTGGGGCACAAAGAGCAGAACCCCGTCCAGATTTCTCATTTCAATCAAACCTTTCTTTTAGATGAACAAAAATATGTCTCTCGTGCATGTGTACATTCAGTGGAACCAAAGTGAAAAAGCTATGAAACAGGATGCAATGGAAAACAGGGAATGTTGACTACTTATTAGCTCCCAAGGAAAAATCTCCCTTCTTTCCTTACTTTGTGCACACATGGCAAAACTACTATTTATCTCAACTCCTCAGAAAGCTTGAAGTGACACTTCATAATTACAGCTCAGCTCCACGACAAAACAGAATCACGGAACGTCAGGGATTGGAAGGGAGCTCGAAAGATCATCTAGCCCAATCCCCCTGTCACAGCAGGATCACCTAGACCAAGTCACACAGGAACACATCCAGGCGGGTTTGAAATGTCCCCAGCAAAGGAGACTCCTCCTTACAACTCTTTCACATATAAACTTCCTCCTTGTTTCTCCATGTACCAGCTGCATTCGCGCTGCTCTTCCAGCTCGCTACAGTCACCCCGTAACCCTTTTTATCAAGCCATCTATGCCCTACCTGAAAGCTCCCTGCACCCCATCAGCCGAGCTATAGGTTTACATTACACAAACATTCTGATTCTGCCTGCTCAGCGCCGCTTGTCAATAAATGCAAGCAATTGCAAAACAGCGATGTGTGTTCTTTTCCTTAAGAGAACACTGATAGGAGCCTGCCAGTTCGGCAAAATAAACTCTCTGCAATCTCTGCAGCTAATCTGTCAACAAATTACTATTAAAGTCATACCTCCTCAAAGTTCAAAAGCGGGCTGGATTAGACAAAAGACACCGAGTTTTATACTCGGGGGCAATACTTGAAGTTACGGTATCAAAGTGGATCTGGCTATTGATGTGGAGGGGTTTGCATTTCTGCCACCGTGCGACGCAGCGTTCGGCGTCTTGCTGTTACGTACCGGGATTCAACTCTGTGTTCACGCTCTTTGTTCAGCTCGTAGTCTTGTCTCTCTGCTAATAATGTGAGGAGCACTTTAATGAATAGTCCCGAGGATAAAAATAAAGCACAATAAATAATATTTATTTTATAAGCCGAAGGAAAAAAAAAAATCAAAAAAGACCTGGCTAGGGCTGAAGCATCAAACCTTCTATTTGGGTAGACGTCAGAAACCAGTGAAGCAGGTAACACTGTGATCATGCACATTAAAAGGAAGCTTGTCCCCATGAGTCTTTATTTATACCTCCTCGGTAAGCAAGAGTCGCCTCACCACTACACACTTGCTGCCCAAGCTTCTCTCACCCAACCTGACTTTCAGCTTGTGGGTCACTCCAACACCCATTTGGCAACATCCAGATGTTTTCTGTGAAGCCTCAGAGCCAACAGATGCAGATGGAGCCAGGCTCTGCTCAGTGGCATCTAATGATAGGAAAAGGGGCAATGGGTGTGAGCTGGAGCACAGGAGGTTCCACATCAATATGAGAAGGAACTTCTTCCCAGTGAAGGTGACAGAGCACTGGAACAGGCTGCCCAGGGGGGTTGTGGAGTCTCCTTCTCTGGAGATGTTTAAAACCCACCTGGACATGTTCCTGTGTGACTTGGCCTAGGGGATCCCTGCTGTGGTGGGGGAATTGGACTAGATGATTTTTTGAGGTCCCTTACAATCCCTAATGATCTATGATTCCATGATTGAACTAGGTATCTTCTGAGGTCCCTTCCAATCTTTAAAATTCTGTAATTCTGTGATGTTCTGCCAGGTACTCCATCCCTCGGTTTTGTCTCTGTGCCACCTTAGGAGCCATCTCCTTAACTCTGCTGCCATACCACTTCTGATCTCCTTAGGAAGCCAAATGACCCAGGTAACCTTCACACCTACTCCAGGTTTTATAGGGCATGTTATCAAAATCCTGTTCATTCTGCCTCATGTCTGTGAGACAACAACCCACTGGTACTTGTGGGTCATTAGCAGTGGGAAGACAACTCAGCAGTAAAGAAATGCTGCAGGAAAGGGTTTTCCTTCCCTTTCAGCCTGGTTCTAGGGGTGACTTCCTCTATATGTATCGCCATACTTATCCCACTCTTCCACAGATGCACTGTCCCAGAATAGCCACTTGTACTGCTTTGGCTTTCTTCAAGACTACAACTATAAACATCAGTTGGTGCTATCTGGGTTTATCACACACAGCAGAACCCGTCCCTGCCTTTGCTGCTCCCTGCTTTACAGCGCTCTTTACAAGATTGCTAATGCTAAAATAATTTTGCATCACATCACTCTCTGTCTCCTTGCATGACAGAAGAGCCATGAGATGACACGGGAATCAGAGGATCACAGAACATTGGAAGGGAATTCAAAAGATAATCTAGCGTAATCCCCCCGATCACAGCAGGATCACCTAGACCAAGTCACACAGGAACACATCCAGGTGGGTTTTAAATGTCTCCAGTGAAGGAGACTCCACAACCCCACTGGGCAGCCCATAACAGTGCTCTGTCATCTTCACTGGGAAGAAGTTTCTTCTCATATTGATGTGGAACCTCCCATGTTCCACCTTACACTCACTGCCCTATCAGTAGATGACACTGAGCAGAGCCTGGCTCCATCCTCCTGACACCCACCCTTCACATGTTTATAAACATTAATGGGGTCACCCCTCAGTTTCCTTTTCTCCAAGCTCAAGAGACCCAGCTTCCTCAGCCTTTCCTCACAAGGGAGGTGTTCTACTCCCTTCGTGGTCCTACAAGTTCTCCCTGCACTTCCTCCACAAGCGCTCACAACACCTGCCTCTCCTTCAACCACACGAACATCTGCGGCGCTCCCCGTTTTTCCACGGTTAAAATATTTACAACTTTGTAATCCCATTAAAACTTCCTAAAACAACAAAATTCCACAGCATTTCTGTGTTCCTCTCCCGGCCCAACCAAGCCGGTCGTTCCTCACCAATTCATAAATTTCACAAAGCGTGAACCAAAATTCAGCACAGATGCTCCACGCGCACCGCGACACGGCCGGGGTTTCACCACCCCAGCCGCACTCCTCGTGGAAGACCCAGACCCAACCGCAACAGCAGAGCTCAAACTCCCCGCCGCTGACTTCTGGGTTGGTTTTTTTTTCCCCTCGTCTTTTAATTTTTCCCAGACAAAACAAGTGCCAGGTGGCAAAACAAGAAAGATTTGAATGAAATGCTCTTAAGAAATAGCTGTTTAATTCATTCATTTGTATCGAAGCAGCGCTTTGTCGAACGCATTCTGTTAAGTGACCTGAGAGCATATGTTGTATACGGAGAAACATCTAAACATTATGCTCCGTGTTGTGTGTGGATCTGTAAACGCTTGCATTAGCTGTCTGAAAACAACGGGCTTTTCTTCTTTTCAGCGTGTAAAAATATTTCCCAAACAGGGAGACTGATATTTTTGTGCTGGCTCCCGTCACCCTTTTGTCGTCATCGGGTCTTTTGGGGTTTGTTTCCTTGCGTCTCCCTCTTTTTTTGTTTTTAATAACTGTTTTAAAACTTTGCGATCAACGCGCTTTGTGAAGAAAGGAGGAACTCCACGGAGAAGGTAGTCATCACAGCCAATTAACAGCAGAGTTCAAACACAGAACATAAAGGTCTTTTAAGAACTTGGAGAAAACCAAGCTCCCAGACCACGTTTATTGTACTGGCTGAGGATAAATAAACTATTGGCTAAAATCTGAGCTGCGTGGAAGCAGTCCCGAAGCTGGCAGTGCTGCTCCTACAGCGCTGGCAGCACTCTCTCGTGACCGTGCTGGGCACCGTTTGGGGAGGGCTGGAGGACCCGTGCGGGAATGAATTGGTGCCACTCCTTAATTGACCGAGCGGGGTGGCTGTTGACTGACACAGCCCATTACATGTGAGATTACGGCGTTATCTAAGGTGCCATGAGCCCTCTGGATGGCCATGGAGAAGCCTTGGCGTGAGGCACCAGGCAGAGGAGGTTGGAGGAGAGGTCTGAGCAGTCGTGGCCTGTGGTGCGCACGTGTTTGCACAACTCCCCCTGTCTCTGCTTCTCCCTGCACAAAGCCACGTTGGAAAATTCCATAGGGCTCCTATGGAGAACGTGGCGTAATTAACTCATTTCGATCTGAAGCCTTTTTAAGACGTAGACCTTTGTGTCGACCACATTTCACTGTTCCGCTCCTCTTCTACTGTCCCATATTAATCAAAGCTGTAACCCCTGTTGTCTTTGCACTACGAATCAGAATGTGCCCCTGGCGAAGAATGAGGGAAAAGTCAACAGGAATTAAGTTTCAGTGCAACTGTTTACTCAACTGTGGCCTGCAGTTATTGAAATTTTATCCGTGGTTTTGTGTGACTACTGCAGTAATGAATTCAGCATGGCTGTGATTTTCTCACTGATGGCATTCTCACTTCAAGTAAAAACCTGTAGGATGGAAATCACTGAAACACCCCAAGTCGATGCGTTTAGCACCATCCATTTTCCCGACTTGTTTAATTATGGCAGCTCTGTCTCTCTCTCTCTCTCTCTCTCTCTGCCTCTGTCTCAGGTTGGCAAACGGGGTCCCTTCGCTCCTCCTCCGCTTTGTTTTTTGAGTGTGGGGTTAGGTTTTTTTCCCCTGTGCCACAACAACCTGCTAAAAAGATCACTGCACGCTTCAGGGGCTCTGTGATCCCGCTCTGGCAGGGGGATTGGGCTAGATGATCTTTCGAGGTCCCTTCCAATCCCTAACACGTTGTGATTTAACCAGCCACCGACTGCTTATTTAAAAGGTTTGAAGAATGCTCGTTGCGTTAGAGCAAGCAGGGTTGGGCGGAAGCGTATCCACCAAGGCTCTTTGTTCCCAAACACGTTCACGGTTCGTGCCCAGCGCTCTGGGGTAAGATTTCCTCCGCGGGTTTCAAAATTTTACCAGGGACAATAAAAAAGACAAAAGCACACTACGTGTGGATAAACTTACACCGGTGAACTCGGTCACTCCCCTGAAAAGACAACGGCAAAACACACAGCGTGGTGCCGCTTCTCCTGGACTGAAGGGTACCGACACGAGATGGATCGATTTATTTATACGGACTTTTTTGTGCGGCGGCAGATACCTCTGCAGCCCTCCTCGCTAATAGAAAACATTCTGTTGATAGAGGTTGCTAGGTTATAGTCAAATTTGTTGCAAAAACAAAACTCGACGTGAGTGTATTTTCCACCCAGTGACACATTTTGGAAACCAGTTATTTGTACACAGCGGTTCAACCCCGTCGCTGCCCAACCAGACTCAAGACATTCAGGCAGTCCTGGTCTGTAGGTTTTTGCAGGGAGCAATTACAAAGGAGGCAAGTCCAACATCTCATTAACAATTTCAATCCCTTATGGCCACAACCTTACAGAATGTCACAGGCAAGTCCTACAAGCATCCTCTGGCTGGCAAATACGAAGGGTTTGGGGAGTGTGGGTGGGAGAGGGGGTGGGGGTTAAATGCTTCAAGCTTTTCTTTCTGCAAGTAGGAAAGTTGTAATGAGTCTTACAGTACCTGCTGTTGCTGAAGATGTGCTAAATCTGCAGCCCCGATTTCAACTGAAGGTGTCTCGCCGTTTGATCTCACTTCCCGCAGGCTGCACTCTAGTAAATGGTTGCCACCGCTCGCTCCATTCTGAATGGCTGAACCGTTACTTTTTGTCTCAGTCCCAGATTCTTGCATCATGACTCAAAAACCTGAAATAATTCAGGGGAGGGAAGGGAGGGGAGGGAAACAAAAAAAAAAAGGAAGAAAGAAAAAAGCAGCTGTTAAAACAGTTGCTGTCTATAAGGAGACACGGCCCTGCTTCAAATCCTTCCAGAACTGTAAACATTTGTCGTTTCCCTTCATATGATTTTGCAGAAACACAGAACATCAGGGATTGGAAGGAACCTCGAAAGATCATCCAGTCCAATTCCCTTTGCCACAGCAGGATCACCTAGATTCAGTCGCACAGGAACAGGTCCAGGAGGGTTTTAAGCATCTCCAAAGAAGGAGACTCCACAACCCCCCTGAGCAGCCTGTTCCAGGGCTCTGTCACCCTCACTGGGAAGAAGTTCCTTCTCACACTGGTATGGAACCTCGTTAATGGTTCATGCTACTAGTTTATGTTTATTTCTCTGTTGGTACTGCTATAATTTTGGTACGGTAGCTCTGCTCTAAATACAGTCTGATTTGTTCAACACCTTTTTTTCCCTTAGAGAAAAAGAAATGAGGTTGTTTTTTTTTTTGAGGGAACACACAGAATCCATTAATTAAATTGCTCTCGTTACATCCGGGTGCTTTCCTTTCAAACGGACGAGTCACTCCTCGCGGCAAGAGATGGACAGCATCAAACACTCCATACGCACGGCGGAAGGATGGGTAGGAAAAGCAGAGCACTCCCTAATTCGGTTTCCATTAACACTGTGGTACTGCCCAAACAGCACCTTTCATGAGTCTGAAGCATCACTGAATGGCTCAGGTTGGAAGGGACCTCAGACACCATCTAACCCAACCTCCCTGCCATGAGCAGGGAGACCTTTCGACTGGACCAGGTGGCTCAACATCTCATCCACCCTGGCCTTGAATATTTGCCTTATGAGGAGAGATTGAGACATCTGGGACTTTTCAGCTTGAAGAGGAGATGGTTATGAGGGGACTGAATCACTGTCTATAAATACATTAGGGCTGGGTGTCACGAAAAAAGAGACAATCCCTTTTCACTTGAGCCCTGTGTAGGACAAGAGGCCATGGGTGGCAGCTGGTACACAGGAAGTTCCATCTCAATATGAGGAAGAACTTCTTCACTGTAAGGCTCACAGAGTGCTGGAACGGGCTGCCCAAGGAGGTTGTGGAGTTTCCTTCTCTGGAGACTTTTAAGACCTCTCTGGATGTGTTCCTCTGTTACCTGTCTTAGGTTTTATGATCCTGTTCCAACACAGCAGTTGGACTTGATGACCCCTGGAAGTCCCTTCCAACCCCTAATGATCTATCTTAAGGGAGGGTACAGTCACAACCTCTCTGGGTAACCTATGCCAGAGTCTGGCCACCCTTGTAGTGAAGAATTTCTTCCTAATTTCTAATCTAAACCTGTTCTCCTTCAGTTTAAAGCTGTTTCCCCCCGTCCTATCACTGGATGCTCTTGTAACAAGTCCATCTCCAGCCTTCCTGTAGTCTCCCTTCAAATATTGAAACACCACTATAAAGTCACCCTGAAGCCTTCTCTTCTCTAGGCTGGACAGGCTCCCTCAGCCTGTCCTCGTAGCAGAGGTGTTCCAGCCTCCAGATCATCCTTGTGGCCCTGCTCTGGCCTCGCCCCAACAGATCTACTCCTCTCTTACGGAGAAGAACACCAGAACTGGATGCAGTACCCAAGGTGGGGTCTCACAAGGGCAGAGTAATATAGTCTGAATCTAGGATGCACCAGACACCATCAGTTTTCACTTGGGATGAACTGTTCACAGAACTGTCTTTCTGGCAAACTCCATGGCTCTCGGCTCCTGGTGGATGTCTGGCCCTGGTGCGGGTTGTGGGACCCACAGCAAGGATGAGGGCGATGAGAAGGATGAAGGTGAGCATCTGCTTGCTTCTCCTGGGAGTCACAAACACATGCCTTTGGGAACTGACTGGCAGCACTTGTGCTCAAGCTGATCCTCCCTAACAAAGCACACGTCAGTCTTCAGTTGCAAGCCACCACCTTTGAGATCTTCCGATGATTTGTTTTATGGGTATTTCCACCCTCAAGGCTCCAAGTCCCAGGGTTTGAATGTTATTAACCTGCTCTGTTTCCAACAGACCCATCCTCCTGTCATCCTCACCTGGGGCAGACAGGGTACAGGAGTTCAAGTTGCATGTTGCAAGCACACTGCCTACTCCACGCTAACTCCGTGTGCGCACACGGGAGCCAAACGTCACAGTGTGGGGTAGTTCCCTTGGCACTAAGATGGTTTATACTTAAGGAAAAACCTGTTTGAATTCAGTAACCACCCCGAAACAAAGGGAAGAAGAAAACTCCTTTCCCTTCCAACACAGGGGAAAACATCAGTCAGAAAGGGCAAGAGCAAGCGATGCATTAGAATGGAGAAGTTCCAAGGGAAAACCCTTTCCCTGGGAACTCCACACTTGTGTAACTCAGAGTCCCCATCCACAAAGGTATCGCACTCGCTGGAGGCAGCGATTCCTCCCTCCTGGCTCTAGCTGACACCAAGCATCAGACCCCCCACACAGAGGAATGCTCCAGCCCAAGGCGCCAGTTGCAGACCTCTCATCCCTTTGGTAGCTTCAGATGTTCACACTCATGATCCACATGGACAACAATGAGAGCATCACAGCTGAGAGGCAGCTGAGTAACGAGAGCTTTGTCACCACCACATTCTGGCATTAGCACTCCTCGCTGATTCACGCCCCAGTCGCTGGACCCCGCTCCAGTCACGCCAGCATCTATTGACGCCGAGGCCCGCCCGAGCTCATGGACAGTGCTAGGACAGATTCAAATGTTCTGATTACATTTAAATAAATTTCAGCTGGTCCATGGAAACTTCTTTCAGTCTGCTTTGTGAAATCTTCAAATTATGCAAGGGGACAAAAGTGCTCGGGGGCTCATTATAAAGCTTCTGGTGGCTCCCTTGTAAAAGCTCCAGAGATCTAAACAAACCTACAGCTTTCCCAACACCACCAGCACATGCTTTGGGGTTTTAGCATGCTCCTGCTCTGACACAGGCATGTTTCTCATTTCCAGCACTGTAAGGAATGCCCAAAAGCCCCCTCTCTCCTCTGGGGACAGGCTGAACAGTTGACAGAATAACAAAACATTAGGGACTGGAAGGGACCTTGAAAGATCATCTAGTCCAATCCCCCCACCAGAGCAGGATCACTTAGACCAAGTCGCACAGGAACATGTCCATGTGGGTTTTAAATGTCTCCAAGAGTTGGGGCTGTTCACCCTAAAGAGAAGGCTCTGGGAAGAACGTAGCACGGCCTTCCAGTACCTGAAGACACCTGTAAGAAAGCCAGGGAAGGGCTTTCGACACCAGTTTGCAGTGACTGGAGAAGGGGGAACAACTTTAAGGTAGAAGAGGGGAGATTTACATCAGATGTTAGGAAGAACTGGATGGTCCTGTGGTCCCTTCTAACCCAGACTGACTGTATGACTTGGTCTGGGTGATCCTGCTGTGGCAGGGGGACTGGACTAGATGATCTTTCGAGGTCCCTTCCAATCCCTAATGATTCTGTGACTCTAAATTCCGCACTATTACCCAGGGAGGTTGTGGCTGCCCCATCCCTGGAAGTGTTCAAGGCCAGGTTGGATGGAGCTCTGGGCAACCTGATCTAGCAGAAGGCGTCCCTGCCCACGGCAGGGGGCTGGAACTGGATGATCTTTAAGGTCCCTTCCTGCCCAGGCCATTCTATTACTCTATGGTAAGTCCTAAGTGTTTACTTCTAACAGGCAGTGACTGTGTGGCAGAAACTGCTTCAGAAGAAGAGACAGTAGTGAGACTCTGCATAGAGCTCACTGTGCCCAAATGGTCAGGAAGTACATTTCACTCTCACTGACTGGAAGTAAGAACCCGGATCAACTACTAAGGAGACTCAGAGACAGCACCGAGCAAAGCTCTGAGATGCCTCACAGAGAGCAGCGAGCAGAACATGCACCACTGAGAACTGAGAAGCAGATCCATCACTGCCTCATCATGATTTGTTCCCTTGCCTTCCTTCAAGTGAAATGTCTCCAGGATAGAGAAAATAACTCACAACCAAACTGGTCAAGGAATTATTTACTGCCTGTAGGACTGTAAAATGCTCCTGGAAAGAAACAACAGAAGAAATGGCCACAATTTTTCCAACCTATAGGACTGGGAAAAAGATGGATTAGATGTGGTGTCTGGACACAAAAGGACCACAGTTCTCGAGAACCTTTCCCATTGCAAGTTTCATGATCTATTTTACCTTCCAAAGCACCCCCAGAGCCACCTTAGAAGCACAGAACCGACCCCAGCCCCTCTGCTGGCTGTGCCCACCCTGCAGTTAGGGATTGGAAGGGACCTCAAAAGATCATCCAGTCCAATCCCCCTGACACAGCAGGATCACCTAGACCAAGTCACACAGAAACACATCCAGGTGGGTTTTAAACATCTCCAGAGAAGGAGACTCCACAACCCCCCTGGGCAGCCCGTTCCAGTGCTCTGTCACCCTCACCAGAAAGTTCTTTCTCATATTGATGTGGAACCTACTAGAATCAGCAGCAGCTACCAAGGAGCTGGAAATGGAGTTTGCAAAGACAACATCAAAAGAGCAGAAAGAAAATGGTGCTGTTTGTGCCATCAAAGCACTATTTTACAAGCACAAGTGAGCAACTCGGAGCAAATTCAGCTTTAAAAAGCACCCATTCCCAGGCAGTCAAGTTCAATACAGCCTCGGCTGGATGCCGCCACAAACCAAACCTGCACCACCTCCAACGGAAAACAGGATTTTCAAGGGACAACAGATAAAACTGTTTATTTCCTCGCTGCACTCAAATGCGAGTTGACATAAATAATCACAGTTTGGTTTGATCATTAAGCGTCATGTCACGAAAATCAACCTGCGAGAGCTTTCTGCAAGAGTGATTATTATTTGTCTTCTTGAGCACACCTAAATGAGCGGAGGTGATAGTACGCTGAGGATGGCTGAGATAATTGTCTCTCCTCAGCACAGAGGAGCGGGGCCTTCCAGAAGCCTATTAGTGAAGTCTGTCATTCAAAATTATGAAAGAAAAAAAGCAAAGCAGGGTTGACTTCGTGCAACGTGATTAGGTTCTGTGGGAAATGAAGTGTGGCTGCAAGTCTAGTGCCAGGAAGTTGTACAATTCTGCTCTGAATCCAACCCCAGGACACTGAACCGACGCTGAAGAAGCTGTTACACGTGATGAGGTGGGTGCTGGTCTCTTCTCTGGGCAAGGACAACCCCAGGTACTAGTATAGGTTGGGGACTGACCTGTTAGAGAGCAGTGTAGGAGAAAGAGACCTGGGAGTCCTGTGGGCAACAGGATGACCAGGAGCCAGCAATGGGCCCTTGTGGCCAAGAAGGCCAGTGGCATCCTGAGGTGAATTAGAAGAGGTGTCGTTAGCAGATCAAGAGAGGTTCTCCTCCCCTTCTACTCTGCCCTGCTGAGACCACATCTGGAATACTGTGTTCAGTGCTGGGCCCCTCGGTTCAGGAAGGACACAGAACTGCTGGAGAGAGTCCAGTGCAGAGCAACCAAGATGATGGAGTGGAACATCTCCCTGATGAGGAAAGGCTGAGGGAGCTGGGTCTCTTGAGTTTGGAGGAGACTGAGGGGTGACCTCATTAATGTTGATAAATATGGAAAGGGTGGGTGTCAGGAGGATGGAGCCAGGCTCTTATCAGTGGCATCCAATAACAGGTCAAGGGGCAATGGGTGTGAGCTGGAACAGAGGAGGTTCCACATCAATGTGAGAAGGAACTTCTTCCCAGTGAGGGTGACAGAGCAGTGACGATCTCAGAGGTCTTTTCCAACCTGAATGACTCTATGGTTTATTAGAGGGAAAACCCTGCTCCACAAAGGCTTCCACGACATGCGAGGGAACAAGAAATTTGATGGCAAATGAGCACCACCATCTCATGTGTCCTACAGAGTGGAATTACTCCCGTATCAATCCTGCAAATGCATCTTTTTAGCTTAAAATAAGTAGGTTCATGTCAGTCGAAGTATCCTAATACAAAAATTCTACGATTTTTCACCTTAGGAGGGATACAGAGTGATGCTTAAGATTATTAAAGGAGACACAATATGTTTGTCCCACGTGAAGGGACCAGAGCTAAGCTGCAGTATGAACAACTTGTACAATTTTACTCTGAGATAAAGGAGCACGTAATAAAATACCTGTTCTTACGGGACTTGACATCAGCGTGATTTAAACAAACCTCACAACAGTGATCAGTTTCTCGCGAGCCTGCTTTCACCTGCACAAAACCTTTCCTGGCTTTGACACCCAAACACTGAGCCAAAGCCACACAGCTTGGCCCAGCGTGAGCACGTTACGTTCAGGGCAACAGAGTGAAGTGTCAGTGCAGTGGAATCAAAGCAAAACACTGCGTCAGCAGCAGGACAGCAGCCACTCATCTTCCAGATGACTTGGACAGAGTCACAGAGCATTAGGGATTGGAAGGGACCTCGAAAGGGACATCAAAATGATCTTTAAATACCTGCAAGGATGGTGACTCAATCCCCTCCCTGGGCAGCCTGTTCCAGTGTCTGACTACTCTTTCTGTGAAAAAATGATTCCTAATGCCCAGCCTAACCCTCCCCTGGTGCAACCTGAGGCTGGTTCTGTCTTGTTCTGTCACCAGCTACCTCTGAGAATCACAAAATCACAGAATATGAGGGATTGGCAGGGACCTCGAAAGATCATCTAGTCCAATCTCTCTGCCAGGGCAGGATCCCCTAGATCAAGTCACACAGGAACATGTCCAGATGGGTTTTGAACACCCCCAGAGAAGAAGACAAGTAGGGATGACTAACTTCTTAAGGGCAATGGTCACAACTGCAAATCCATGGGACTGATGGTCAGGAACTTTGCCTGAATCAAAACAATCCTTCTGCGGACTCCAGAGTCGGTGTTTTGAACTAGAAGGATAGAACCCAAAAGAATATTGTGTCCAGTTCTGGAACAGAGGAGGTTCCACATCAATACCAGAAGGACCTTCTTCACAGTGAGGGTGACAGAGCACTGGAGCAGGCTGCCCAGGAGGGTCGTGGAGTCTCCTTCTCGGGAGACATTTAAAACCCACCTGGATGTGTTCCTGTGCGACTTGGTCTAGGTGATCCTGCTGTGGTGGGGGGATTGGTCTAGATGATCTTTCGAGGCCCCTTCCAGTCCCTAATGCTCTCTGTGTGTCTGTAATTTTGTGGATGGTTCTATACTAAAGCATTAAAAAAAGAAAAAAGCCCATAACGTCCTGAAGACCAGACGCTGCAGCTACACGTCTCGGCTCCAGCGGACTATTTAGATGAGCAAGGTTAAGCATGGAGATTAGTAGGCAGGAGGTGGGCGCTGAAGTGTGCAATTTCTGCAATACTTCCACTCGTATAGTTTCTAAAGACTAAGCAGCATTGTTTAATGTCAGCATGAGGGAGGATTTACTGACTGAAGCACCCGTCAGGAATAAGGGCCCACAGCAAGTCTGAATGACGGCAAGGCTGATATTCAGATGTATTTAGATGCCTGGCCATACACAGAGGCATCTGGCGAGGCACGTCTAAGACTCTTGAATAAGCACCAATCTACATCTTTAAGCATCTCATCACCTTTAAAAAACTATCCCCCGGGTCTTCTGGGCCTTAAAAATCTTGGTTTTAATAAGCTGCCAGACTCAGCTACAGATTCTGTGTGCTCCAAAGTTACTTGCAAGGCTGAGGATTTTATTTCAGCTCTTAGGACTTGGAGGTGGTTACCAATACATCTACAGGCACACAAAGATCATCGAACATCTCCAGCCTCTGGGACCAGCGTTACGGTAAAAACGTTGTCATAATACATCCCTCTTCTTAGTCACACTTGTGAAAGATTTTAAGCTAACAAAAAGTTCAGTCTTTTATTCCAGGGCAGTTAATTAAGGTTGACCATGCCAGGCAGAAGTAAATTAACTTGGCTGATCAATTATTTATATGAAGCAGAATAAATGCCCTTAAAGAACTTGGCCCAGCCATGAAAGGACACGCAAGTTAAACACAACACAGACTTACAAAATACATTTCTACTTCTGTGGGCAGAAGAATGAATGGTAAAATCAGGTTTAAGCGATCGAAGCGCGAGATCTAATCCTGAACTCTCCTGCAGACACAGTGTCCACACACAAGAGGCTTTACGTAAGCGTTCCACCTATCTGCTGCAAGCAGCTTTCCAAGGCAAGCTCAGGGCGAACTTCAGAGCAGCACTTTTCTGCACAACCATGAAAAAACCCAAACCCAAACAGTGTTTGGAAGTATTTCATGACTTCACAGGGCTGCAGAGACAGGATTCTACCTCGTGAGAGCAAAACATGCTCCAGAGCGCGAGCGACACGGCAACACCCAAAGCTCGAGCAAAGCTGCTCCTTACCCCCAGCTCAGGTTACGACAGCAGCGTGGAGAAGCCCGGCACTGGCTGGCACCACGGTGGCTTCCCCAGGAGACCACCGCTCCACTCACAGGTGGTCTCTTTTAGTCCCAGTATCTCTGGAGCAAGTGCCCTGTGGGGGAAAGCGCCTCGGGCTCCACATCCCACCGCCACTGCTGAATTTTTCCACATCCATGCTTCGACAGTCCCCCATCTCCTCCTCCAGCTGCCACCCCGGGCTGTCTCTAAGGTGGGTGAGGCGAGCGGCAGCACCGTCCCGCCATCCACGAGTTCAGCAGAAGGAAAAGGACTCACTAGTGGAAATTAAAAGCCTCGTGTAAGGTAGGGCTTTGATCTACCGTGAGGGAAGGCGTACAGATGTTCAGCTGCTCATTTACTAAATTACACCATGTCACAATTAACTGTGAATCAGCCAGCTTCACATGAGCAGCTCGAGGGCTGCCACCGCGCTAAGGAGAGGAACAGCGCCGGGGAGGGGAGGCCAAACTAGCCAGGTGGACCAGATGACTTCTCCGCGCCCGTGTCTGCGGTTAGCACGACTATTAGAAAGAGCCATCCCAACATATGGCATGATTTAACTAAATCAGATCATGCTGAACCCACCAGCCTTTCTCAACTTACAAACCCCTCCGCTCTCGTCATTGCAGATGGGTGAGCACCCGTCATGCTTTGAGAGTTTTCAGTAGCCGTCATTTATCCTGCTGACAGGGTGTATTTTAGGTATAATTATGTACTAACTAACTATAGATCAACTGTCAGTACATTAGGGTACTTTTTGGATAAAACTCCATCGCTTACCCCTTTGAAGGCCACTCGCCTACGCACCGCTGGCGGTTGCTGAATTGTGCAGGAGTTAGGAGACAGGAGAAGGGGATTCAAAGAGCACTTAAGGATGATCTTTAAGGAAACAACCGAAATATTACGGAACGGAGCACGTCGGGCTCCGCCGTCCGGAAAAGCGATGCTGAGTCAACGTCTGCCAGCGGCGTTTGGAGGAAAGAGGGAGGCAAACCTGGAGCAAAGGCAAGGGAGGAACGCGCACGGGATGCGCGGAAAGAGGAAACAAAGAGACAGCGGCGAGGTGAAATCCTTTGATATTTCCTCAGCTTAAAGAGCTAATTCAGTGCATTAAAATGGATCCTTGAAATTTCAAAGGATGACACTCGCACAACAAAGATTGTCGAGAGCGCTATTTCCCAGGATTAGAACAAAAAACGTCTCGGGATGGGCTATGTGATCTTACGGCGCCGAGCAGGGCTGCGCACTCGCAAGCACCATCTTCCAATAGTGAATTTTCATAATTATAACAGAAAGGCGTAAATTTTCTAATGCATGGCAGTTCAAAAAGTAATCAAGAGAATGAGCCTGAGGGCTATTTTAATGTATGCAAAGCTAGTGACCCACAGCAAATGGGAGGTAGGCTTCAATGAATGCAAAGTAATGCACACATACTAAAGACCTGGTCTGATGAGGGACGGCTAAAATTAACACCCAATTAATTTCCGAATTGACAAACAAATGAAACCCATAAATCTACTTTCTCATTAATTTTCTTGTGGTATAATTTAAAGCAGTAATATGAGGGCAAAAACTGAGCATTATCCATCATAAATATCAAAAAAGATAGCACTGTAACACCATAAATTATGCATATTACCTGTTGTTAAAAATGATTAATGTATTATCAACTTTATCGTGCACTGTATATGTCTAGACGTATCTAAAATCAGAAATTTCATTTAGTGCTCAGGGAATAAAAGAGTCCAGGAGAACTGGGATTCTCCGCAGCGCATCCTTGGCTTTGCCTCCTGACCCTGGTGCTCCCAGCCCGACTGGATCCATCCCAAACCTTGGGTCGGTGGAGGCTGAGCGCACCGCAGAGGCAATGTACCCAGCCTCCCCAGGGAAGGGGAACAAATCACACTGCTCTTGGAGCATCCTCGTGAGCTGATCCCCAGCCCTGGCACCTGGAAGGGCTGCTCCCCACACTGAGATGCTGACGCAGAGCTCTGGGGTGGGAGGTTAAAAAAAAGCTACAAAGAGGAGGAAAGGCTGACTGGTGCTCAGCAGGGGCTGAAATCGAAGACAGCCGTGGTGAGGAGGACGGAAGGGGAGACATGAGCCTGATCCCTCTTGTGCCACACTGACTTACTGTGAAATCATGGGCTAGCAGCACAACTTCTTAGAGAGTCGCTGCAGTTGCCCCTCAGGAAATCTCTCTGCTGAGGGTGCTACTGACCACAAATATTAAGAACAGAGAATAAGCAAATTAACCGAAACAGACACTAAGGGGCTGCCATTTGCTCTGTTCAGAAGAGTTTAAACTGGTCCCCGTGAAAATCCAGTGCACCAAAACACACCAAGTTGTGAAGACAGCAGGTCTCACGCCTTCCCTTGAGGCAAGGCCCACAGCGATACACAGAGACACTGGTCAATTCAACTTCTTGCATTCTCCATTTTACACACTCACACCCAAGTTCCTCCCAGTCTCACCTTGGATCACCAGACCCTCTTTGCAAAGCCAGCTCCACCTCAATCTGTGCTGCTCTCAGCTTGACAGCTATCCAACCCCACATTCAGCATGAAGCTCGTGCCATGGCTGCATAAAAGCTCGAGAGCTGGGCCCCTTCCAAGCAACTGGCAAATATGATGTAATCATTTACATACCATCACCGGCAGAGTGAGGTTCCCTCCTCTCTCTTGGGGAGAGCTGTCTCTCAGACGTGAGCTTGACAGAAATCATCCCTACCATCCCTGGGCTCATCGTGCATTTGGAAGGAAAGGAACGGCGAGCGGCAAAAAACCCCAAACCAGACAAGAAACCACAGTTCACTGTTACCACAGGACTCTGTGGCCACAGATACCATCCACGCGAGAGGAAAATCTCCAAGAGGAGGAAGGACGCTGAACTGCAGCATGGCGAGGCGCACAGGGGCTGCAAAGCTGCCTCGGTGCCAGCCTGGTGGCTGCCGTCCCTCGGGGATACCCACCTGCTGGTCCCAGCCCCAGCGCGGCGGCGTGCGGGGCTCCCCGTCGTTCCGTGTAAAACAGGAACAGAAACTGCAGAGCTGTTCTCCCAGCCCTGGGCTTATTTGTTTGTACGCACACTGCTCGGAGCTTGCAACACTGACTCTCGCGGGGCGCCTCACGGCTAAACAAGAGGCTGTTCAACCAAATAAAAGGCCAAAGCTGCATTTAGTAAATACGGTCGGTTTACACCAGACAGCAGCAGCACCACTGCAATGAGATGATCTCAGATCTCACACGACCAAGCACTTCCTTGGTGGAAGAATCAGACTCCCACCCTCCACACGTATCTCCATTAAGGCGTCTCTGAACTCTCTACCAGCCCTCAGAAGACAACAACCACCTCAAAGCCAGGTGCAGCTCTGCAACGCTTCTGCACAGTAGTTCTCACTTCCCTGTTTGCAGCGACGGTTTGATTCATCACAGTAACACGAGTCCATTAGTGACCGGCTTGTCCACTTCCACACTTCAGGTACCTCCGGCTTCCCCTGCAGCCCCTGACACTGCTCTGGGAGCCAAAGTGTGTCTGGATCAACAGTGTGAGCTGCTAGTGAACACACAGTTCTATGCCTATTTTTTTCTGCTCCTCCAAGGGATGAACAGGACAGTTCCTTCATTTTATCCTTCAAAAGGCATGTTTTCATATTTTCATATAGGCATAGTCAAGATGTATATTCAAGATAACAGTCTCCTTCACTGGAGGAACAAAGGAAGGAAGAGACACTACCTTCACACACAACAAGAGTTAACTTTCTTTCTCAAGGTCACCCTCAGAGGATTCAACTCCCTTTGTGTGCAAAGCCCCAACAATTTATTTACTGTTGGTGCTAACAGGTCCTGCCTGGCATCTGAAACCCCAGCCCCACTCAGAAACAAAAACAAACAGCAATTTTGAAAAAAACAAAAATGGAATGAGTTGTTCTTGCTCATTTACAAAACAACCAAAAAGCAACAGCCAGCAGGACTGCTCTCTCTAATTACGAACTCCCAGAAACCAGAGAGCAAACAGCCAGCACACAGAAATTACAAGATGGAAATGCAGATTTCCAGTTAGAAAAAGAGAAAAACCCAGCTCTGGCATCTCACTCACGGGAGGAGGAGCGATGGAGCACGTTTTTAAACGTGGTGTTTTCTCTCCATTCAAGCAGCAGCTCTGCTTCTCAACCCAGAGATCTTCCTCAGAAATAAAAGTGAAAGCTCAGCCTTTTCCACCCAGGGCACACCGACGTGAGGAAACGGGGGGAACCAAAAAGCCCCTGACAAAGAACACACGGCTGTACTTTCAGGGTGATTGATTACCTGGTTCATAGCCCTGTATCTTTGTCCTAGACCTCCTAACTCCTTGTTTGCTCCGTGCAGGGTTTTCTAGCCATCAGCCGTCTACCGCTGTGCTAGTCGTCTTGCACGAGTGCTCTCTCCCTTCTGAAAAAAGCAAACAACTGGATAGATATCATTACACTAAGGAAATCTCTTGGAAAAACCAAACAACTTGCTAATCTTTCTAGCCCCTTCACCCAAGTTAAAGATAAGCAAAGCAAACCAAAGTGAGTTTCAGCCACATTCCAGGGACAAGCTCCCCTTTTTCTCCTTTATCAAAATCCCGGCATTTAAAGGTTTGTGGGGTGGGTTTTCTTTTTTTCCCAGACCTTGCAGGATAAACTGCTGCTCACACCCGCAAACAAAGCAATATTTGTTTAATAACTGATTGCTGCCATGGGTACAGTAAACAAGGGGCCCAGCATTTGTGTTTATGAACAAACACATCATCTTGCAAGAGCAATTTAACATTAACCAGGTGGAATAATCAACAGATTTCATAGGTGACACTCGGGGCAGGACTAATGTAAACAGAGCAGGGAGGAGAAAGGGGCCACTCTTAGGGAATCAAGGTTGAGGCAAATGCATTGCAGAGTAAACAGCTGGGAAGAACTCAAGACAAACAAACAGTCATTCTTCTGACATTTGGAGCAGCAGAAAGGTTGCACGTTACATACATCAGCTGCTGACCACCATGAAACCAAACCAGTTGGGGACCAGGGCTTGGTGTTTACACAGTGCCATGTTTGCTTATAAACAACAATTTGCTGTTACCAACCTCGCATTACTCATCGCATAAACGAGCAGATCAAGTGAAATCCTGTTAACTCTTCTGTGGATTGAAGGTTGGGGTTTCTCCCTCACCCCCCTTCCCAATCCCCTTCAACAACAACAAACAAGTCTTGCTGTGCTCCTTCAAGACTACAGGGGATACAGCACTGAGCTGTGCATCTGCTCTGATAAAGGGTGGAGAAAGGGGCTGAAAACACTTGAAAGTCTTTCACAAAACAAGATTTACCGGCCAAACCACTGACGAAAAAGATCTGTTTGCATTTCTTTGAAAAAAAAAAACCACTACACAAAAACCAGCAAGAGGCTGGATGCAAGATGGTCATGTCAAGAACAAACAAGCAAATCGATGCCCTTCTACTCAACTTCATCAGCACAGCACGACCGAGTACACGGTATTTTCAGACACCCCTGCTTGTGCCAGCGCCCTGCACAAGGCTGCAGCAGCAAGGGGTGGCTCAGCCTTCTCTCTGTCCCACCCTCAATCCTCTTGGTTCTGCCTTTCACTGACACTGATGTCTGAAGATCTCCCCAGCTCCTTTTCCTTAACCCAAAAAGGGGCCAGAAACTCCTGATTTTGCCTTCTCAAGATGGCAACCTCTGGCCCCCAACTGCTCCCACCCAATGCTCATCTCCTGGCCTCGAGGTACTGTGATACTGGTCCTCAAGGATCACTGAATCATCCAGGTTGGAAAAGACCTTTGAGAACATCAAGTCCAACCCTACTCTGTCAAGGTCACCACTAAACCGTGTTGCTAAGCACCACATCTAACCCCCCTTTAAACACACGCAGGGGTGGTGGCTCTTAAATCCATGCAGGGATGGTGACTCAGCCCCCTTCCAGGGCTTGCCGCCTTCTAGAAAGCCTCTCCTCTAATCTCTAATCCCCACAACACTCAAGTTGCCTGCTGCAATGTTTCTCCAGGGAGGTTTCTGTAACTTCTCTATCCTGAATATAGATTTGGAGGGAGACCTGAAGTATGGGGAGAGAAGATAGATGGGCCTATGCGTAGAGGTTAATCCAGGGCTCGGGGTTACATTCCTGCTCTGACACAATCTCTGTGTGTAACGTTCAGAAGTCTCTTCATCCCTCTCCTATGTAAAATAAGCTCTTGAAGACTTTGTACTAGTTGCATGGGAGGTAGAGGATGTAGCTGTGGCCTACATCACAGCTCCTTTCCTCTCCCAGCTGCACCATGGCCCCTACCTGACTTCACCGTTACCTTCTGGTGAGCACCAGTACCACCATCAAACACTGGGTTCCAAATGAACATGAATTTAGCGTGCTGGCCAGAGGCTTCTCCCCTCATCAGTTTTTCACAAGTTTTAGAATATGGAATTTAGAATATAGAACATGAGGAAAGGCTGAGAGTCTCTTGAACTTGGAGAAACCCTGGACATCCACAACTGGCCCAAGAACCTCTGTTTTCTTCTTTATTTCCGAGAAAATATTTATCCTTTTATGTAATACAAAAAAATAAAATCCCATAACAAAACAGTTCAGAACCATGAAATCAGAAAAACCTACTAATAAGACAGGTATTTAAATAAACCCCAAACGCGGTATTGTTCGGGCAACGGCGCATTTTTTAATACACCGGGTTGACAGCATAATAGCAGGCAAGATGAAAGGTGTGACTCGAGGACGGGGTTGGCATCCGCACACCAGGAAAACACAAGTGCTGCCCCATTTCCTGTGCTTCAGCAGAGTATTTCTGATGTCTGGGGCTGCCGGGGACTTAACTCTGAATTAATGATTACACACAATACCCTCCTTTCTCCCCTCCCTGCAGGACAGCGAGGGCCGGCCTCACCAAACGACTGCGGGCAGGCAGGCACGGGGTCACGGGGGATTTAGATATTTCACAGCGGCTTCAAAAATTTCGACGCCGCAACCTGAAGGCTTCTGAAAACATCAAGCTCCACATAAAAGTGCTGATATTTCCCTACTCGAGCCAAGCGCTCTCACCTCCGCCGCGCGCTCGCCTGTTCCAACGCTCCTCTCTTTCCAGCACGTAAAAATCACAGTTTATTCAGTACAAAGTAACTCCGGTATGATAAAAACTACGAGCATATCATTCCAATGCTTTATTGGCCAAATAGATGGATGCTTTTATTAGCCCAACCTTTTTTGTAATGGAGTGCCACTGATGACCCAGTGTTAGCCTCATTCCCTGCTATTAATCACACTTCTAAGAGCTCATTTTGCTTTAAAATCTTAAGGAATTGCTATAATTTAAAGACATGGTGTCGACATAATGGGAAATGCTTCACAGACTGTATCATTCCCCATCACCGGGAGTCGTTATGGTGACGCTGACCACGATACCAAGGCATTACAAAAACTTGAAGAGGCAGAGGGATTGGACCGGATGATCTCTCGAGGTCCCTTCCAATCCCTAATGTTCTGTGATTCTGTGAAGATCTGTTGTACAGAACACCAAAATGTAAACTCAACTTTGGCGTCCGGGGGCTGCCACACGCAGAACGTTTTAATCGCAGCCTTCTGGGAGTCGCGTGCGGCTCACCCAGATTAACACTACAAAACACACTCCCCGAACAAACATAAACAGAGCACAGCGGAATTAAATAAAAATTAAATCAAATAAAAGGCCGGACCACAAGAGAAAGGCTCGTCGGGGCTCTATTTTAACAACCTTTAACGCCAGGGATTTATCCTTTCATCACCTACGTTATTCACAGACACACACAGAACACTGGGGATCGGAGGGGACCGTGAAAGGCTGTCTAGTCCAATCCCCCTGGCCAGAGCGACCGCCTAGACCAAGTCGCACAGGAACACGTTATCCCTTCCTCTTCTGCACAGGGAAAACAGACTATGTTTACTGTGGAAAAGAAAAACTTCCATGGCAAAAGTGGAAGCATCTTACGGATTTACCTACACAGAGAACTAAATCAATATAATGATGGTCTTAACCCACGTTATTAAAATGTACATCGCCAAATGTTTTGACAATGTTGACTGCTGCAGGAGGGAAAACACATTTAAGACAATTTCAGCCAAATGCAGAAAGCAGAAGCCTTCCATTTTTCAAATGTGAAGTAAAAAGCATCTTTAACCATCCCCTTATGAAAGAAAATGCAGTGCAATTATGTTATATGGCACACGCGGAGCATGTTCTTCCCCTCACTTCTCTAACAAGATATTAGTACCTCCTGGCCTTAGGAATACTATGTGTAAATCACATCATACTCAGAGTGTCTGAATTAATTACACCGGGAGCCAGAGAGAAATGTTAACTTTCCAGGTTGTTGCTAAGGATTAGCCCTTGTTTACAATTCTGTATTTATAGAACAAGAAAAATTTGTCAAACGAAGGGCAGAGAGGGAAGCAAGAACACAAATTTAGCTTTGATTTCAAAACAAATCAGATCTTGCAACCGTTTCCCTGAAAAGAAAAACACAGTTTTTAATGTGAAGATGCAAATGAGGCTCAGAATATAAAAATGTTTTATAATTCTGTGCATTCAACACTACTAGATGTTATTTAAAGAATTTATGTTAACATTTCTCATCCTCACACAGCAAGTCCAAGATGCTGCAAACAGCATCTATTTAAAATGGATTGTGTTTCTATGGGGCACTGGGTAGCTGAGGAGGCTGAAGCAGAAGGCAGAAGAATGTTCACCCCCCTCAACCCAGCACCAGATCCGTAGTAGTTCATGGATTGCTCCAAGGGGTTGAAGACATGTGGCTAAGAGGAACAAGCACCTTGACCTTCAATATGCTGGATGCTGGCTACACAAAAGTTGCATCTCCATCCACAAAGCAAGTCATGAATCTCAAAACCATTGCATTTGGGGAAGAGCCAACAAGGGCTTTCCAGTGGGGATGTGAACAAGCCACTTTTTAAGGACATCTGGGAGCCCAAGAAAAGTCCACCGTGCAAAACCTGGTATTTCTGCAGAGCAATGCAAGGCTGGAAGGCTCCAGCCTCAAAGTCCATGGGAAGGGTCCCAGTGAGCAGAGTGCCAAAGCTTTGCAGGGACTTGCAGGTTGCTGGCACCTTGGCAGAACTAGCTGGGGAAGCTTATACTGCTCCCTGCTCAGAGGATAAAGAAAGCACCAAGGCCTCCAGCACTTTTTCTTTTCACAAACAAAGGCACACCCACTACAATTAAATTGCAAAACCATTTTCCTTAGGACTCCCTGTTTTCACACACTTGAAGCCTCCTAGCACTGCGGCCCCTCTCATGCTCCCATCAGAGTGTGTGGAAAAGCAAAGTGAGAGCTCTTCAGTGGTTTTAGTTTATGGAGGAGCAAATGGAAAAAAGGCTTTTTCCCATTTAGAAATAACTAACTAAAACATAACCACCAACTTGCAAGCAGGGCGAGTCGCAGAAATGCTGAGCACCCACATCTGAGGGGATCCAGCCCCCCTCTAGAACCGGGCCCAGAACACAGTGAGAAAAATGCACTTAGCTAAGCTTCTGTGGAAACCCAGCGTGTCCTTGCCTTGCCCTGTCCAGGGGCTACGACGATCGGATTACTGCTAGGACAGCGCGATGCGCAGGAGAAAGCACACGTGTGCGTATGAACACTGGTGTGTAAGGTAACACACACACACCCACCCCAGCAAAGCACCCAACGTACCGGTTTAGCATCAGCCAGCACAGAGCGAGCGGGATAGAAGAGGTGCTTTCCTCCCCAGTTTTGTCTTGATGGTTTCTTTCCTAGGAACAGCTCCAGTCTGGGTCTAGAGCAAAGATCCCACTCCACCACATTTGCAAGCAGGAGACGGGTACGCACTGCACATGTTCCTCAACAGCCACATGCTCAACAGTGACACACACAGATCCCAAGCACCCAAAAATACAGTTGGTCCTCACCACACTGGCCCAATGGAGGAGAAAAAAAAAAAAAAAAAGAAAAAGAAAAAAGTGTGAATTTTTTTCCACCTCAAAATTTCATCCTGTGCCTGAGAAAACTCCCGAAAAAAGCTCTGTCGAAACCGATTTGTTTCCACTCACCAGAAGAAGCACATATGCCTACTTTTGAGTCAGGATGCAGGAAGCCAAGCTCTTAATCCCTCTTCTGCATTCACCCATGGCTGAAGAGCAATGCCCTCCTCCAAGCCACTGTCAGAGTCGGCTGGGTGAGGGAGGCACAACAGCAAAGAGATGCAACTGGACACCAAGCAAGCCTTTCGAGCCTGCCTCAGCTAAAAGTAGTGGGCAATCACGAGCCAACTCCTGCAGCTGACCATACCTCTTTCATGTACGATGCCAACGCAACAAAGACCCTCCCAATAATCATCAAATCATCATGGCTGGAAGCAACCTCCAGGATCAAGTCCAGCCCTCATCCCAACATCTCCCTAACCTCTAGACCATGGCCTCAAGCTCTAGCTACTCGATTTTTACACCCTCCAGGGATGGCGATTCCACCACCTCCCTGGGCAGCCTGGTCCAGTGGCCAACCACTCTCACTGCCACACTCTGCAGAGGTTGTTGCACGGCCCTGGGAATGGCCTTTCTGGTGTTTAACCCCCAGCAGCACATGCAGTAAGTTTACAAGCACCGAGGTGTGTTTAATGTTCGAAATCTCTGCTGAGGACACTGTTTGAACATCTCCAGCCACAGGCAGGTGCATGGTCACACAGCTGTGCTGGCTCCTGAGCACTGGGGAGCTGAGGCATGCAGCTTCCTGCTCCAAGGGCTTGTGCAAGAGAGGGATGCACTCTATTTACAGTCTATTCAAGGCAGGACGATTCAGCGTTAGGATGTGCCGTAAGAGGGTAATTTGCACCCTAGACCGGATTGTGCCACGCGGCGGTCACTGCCTCTGTGATCTCTTCCTTTGGTTTAGAGCTGTTTGCACAAGTCAGAGCAGAACTAGGCGAGTAACAAAACACACAGCATATTCTGTTCTGCGCTGCAGCCGCATATTTCAACTGGCTCAGCCGAATTCTTAGAGTAAACACAGCTTTAAAAAGAAAATAGCCGGAATATAAAGAGCTTCTGGAAAGTTCCTACTGATTATGCACGCAAGAATCCCGCCACTGCTTCCTCCCATCGTCTGAAAAACAAACCAAACACCCAACTTCCCCAACTATCTCCAGAAGGGCTGCTGTTGTGCAGCACGTTACAATGCTATCGGAGGGCTGCAAGCTGTAATGAATGCATCTTGTTTTGTAAAATACACAGAGGAGCTCAATTAAACGAACAACTGTAAAGGAAATAGAGCTGATAAAGGAATTAATGCTCCGTGTGCCAGATCACAACAGAACATCTAGGATAACAAAACCGTGTCAAACATGCAACCGCTGAAGGCTTCAAAACCAAAAAGAGAAATAGAAAACAAGCTGAACTCCGAAATATTTGAATCCCGTGAAAAATTCAGATGTGCAAAAGTTGGTTTATGTAGTTTGAGGGGAGCTGAGCAGCAGCAAAGGGATGGCTTGTAGCTGCTGCTATAAATAGAAGTAAAATAATAAATAGAAGTAAAATAATAAATAGAAGTAAAATAATACAAATAAAATAGAAATAAAAATAGAAATAAAATAAATAGAAATAAAATAATAGAATAAAAATAAAATCATAAATTAACTTGAGTAGAATAATACATAGAAATAAAAAATATCTAGAAATAACGTAAGTAGAATAGAACTAAATAGAATTGAATAGAATTACATTGAGTAAATAGAATTAAATAGACTAAATAGAATTTTATGTAATTAAACAGAATAAACTACATAGAATTTAGTAGAATTAAAGAAACAGAAATAAAGAGAATAAACAGAATTAAATAGAAAGAATCACCTGCACCACTGCTGACCTGCTCCCTTTTCACTGCCCAAGCTTCTCTACAGAAGACCAAGCAGACCACACTCCCCATCCACCAAGACATGGTTGAAACTCCTTCACAAGTCAGAGTCTGCATCTCAGTCTCCTATTTTTCCCCCCCTTTCCTTGTGCCTCTCGGGCTGCCCACACGCCAAAGGGAGCTGCCAGCCCCGGTGCTGGCTCAGGCTGGCGGCACACCCGCCACGGTGGGAGCACAGACTAGAGCTCAGCCGGAACGGAGACATCAAGGGTTCTGCAGAACCTCGCACGTCGCCTTTTCTCCTTTCGCAGTTGGCGTGTGAACTTGTAACTCGGAAATTGCAAGTTCCCACCAATTTTTTTGGCAACTCGAACGTAATTTTTAGGAAAACATAGTATGCGGCTTCTGGCACGCGGAGCGACGCGCCAAGACTTTTCAGACAAAATATGCAAAGGTGATGGTCTCACAAGGCTTGAAGGGCTTGCTGGATGAAACCCGGTTTGGAAGGCAAGAGCACAAAATTCTGACTCCAACAAGCAGTAATAAAAATCTGCGTTCAAGCAGCTCCTCAGGCACTTACTCACAAAATGGGCATCATACCTGCATTTTATATATATACAGATATATCTAGAGACGTGACACGGAACAGC
>VXBP01006645.1:470052-482552 GCA_013400115.1 Rhinopomastus cyanomelas | reverse complement strand
GGGGATTGGACTGGATGATCTTTCAAGGTCCCTTCCAATCCCTAATATTCTGTGGTTAGTAGATTGAGAATCATTCAGGTTGGAAAAGACCCTTGAGGTCAGGTCAGCTCTCCACCCCACTTGCCCAGGGCAAACAAGCTCTTGCTGCGGGCTTTCCCCTTGAAAAACTGCCGCTGTGTAGCATCTGAACAGGCTCTTTGGTTTGCTGTGTACTACTCACAGCCACATCTAGGACTGAAGTGATGCTATTTACAGAACACCTCTGTATCACAAACCCAAAGATCACCAAACAAACCCTGAAACGACACACTACTCTCTTAGCAGGAGCAGCTGGTATCTGCTCATTTATTCTTTTAATGAACAGCATTTTCCAAGAAATCTGTGAAAAACAAGAGTTCTCACAACTGGCATCACTAGATGAGGGCACACAGCTGTGCCAGAGCTTTGCTTTCACAAGCAAGTGTCCTAGGAAGTTCTGAGCAGGATGGCTCAGGTGAGCTCGAGGTGAGCTCGCTGGCTGCACACAGTGAAACTCTGGTGAGTAACCCTCAGTTTCTAGCAAGTTGTACCTTATTAGGAGAAGCCTGCAAGAAACAAGAAGGAAAAAAAGCTCCTGCGTTGCCCAAAACCATGTGTCTTAACAAGAGCCCATCAAACCCCAGGCCTCCTTTTGCCTCACAGAAAAACAAAAGCAAGTTTCCAGAAGAGCTTTTGCTCCATAATGGATCATTTCTGCAAAACTCAGGGCTCCGAAGTCGACAGCCAGGAAAATCCCTTAGTTCTCAGAGACAATTTCATTTTAAGTATCTTATTTCCGTAAGCAGAGCATGAAGCAATTTCACTCGACCTGACAAATAAGTAAGGCCAAGGATGCCGCATTTAAAATTCAGAGATAACCAAGTAGAAGGCAAAAAGAAAACCCCCAAAAAAAGATTCTATTTAGACATGATAGGGCCTGGAAACAGATTTCCTTCCACACTTACGCTGAAGCTAAACAGCCATGATAGGATCAAACAAGTTTTCACTTTTGGCTTGTAAATAAAATCAAAGGGCAGCAGTACTTTTTCTCTGACGTCTGTAGTTAATAAAGAGAGAATAAACATTACCTACTCCAACACGAGGAGGGAGGAGGAGAGAACATTTCTTAATCTCTTTCCAAAGAGGATTAATCTGCAGCGTATTTCCACCCCAAATGCTAAATGAAACACAGTGTTTCTGCCGCAGATTTCTGGAGGGGATGTCCCAACGTTCCACAGCGTCCTGTGCCAGCGCCGTTCACCCCACTACGTTCCAAAGCTCACAGCCTGCAGGTGTGATGCCACGTTGAAGCGCTGCCAGAGCTCCAGTTGCACAGGGGGAATAAGAGCTTCTGCCCTACAGGTGGAAAACAAATGCTTGCCATATTTCTTAGAGCCCAGGTATCCGAGGGATACCCAGTGCCTCACAACCACAAGTTAATTAGGGCTTGCAACAGCTCTGTGAAGTAGACAAGCTGTTACTACTGGAGTTCAGAAGATGCGAGGAGGCTGAAACCCCCATTCACTGGAGAGTTTAGTGCATGGATGAGGCCAAGCATGCGTTGAAGCATTTACTGGTTCCAAGCAACTAAGCCAACATAATTGGAGGGATACTTGAGGGATGTGCTGTCCGTGTCCCTGAGCCACTCGCCTGTGAGAAAGGTGCATGATGAGGATCTGTTACCTAGATCTTTGGGACCAAGTTACCTGGACCTTACAAACACCATCTAAAACACAACACCACACAAAAACCAGTGAGGGTCCCTTCCTCCCAAGAGCTCAGCCATGAGACTGTTTTTATAATTATTGAGTGGAATATTTACCTATCTGACTCTAAATAGGCTTTTTCATTTCTGCAAGAGGACCAAACACATGACCTCATGATTTCGAAGAGCGATGGAATCAGCCCAGCTGCCCTTGCCCTTCCTCCAAAGCATCTGCACCAAGGTAAGGAGTCCATAGGGAATGGGTTTAGGATCCTTGTAACAGTGTTTTCTTGAAGGTTCCACATCAATATCAGAAGGAACTTCTTCATGATGAGGGTGACAGAGCACTGGAATGGGCTGCCCAGGAAGGTTGTGGAGTCTCCTTCTCTGGAGACATTTAAAACCTGCCTGGATATGTTCCTGTGCAACTTGATCTAGGTGATCCTGCTGTGGGATTGGACTGGATGATCTTTTGAGGTCACTTACAATCCCCTAATGCTCTGTGATTCTGCGTGAACCATGTTTGAACTTGATGATCTCAAGGGTCTTTTCAAGTCTGAATGATTCTACTACAAAGGAAGAAGATGGATACAGAAAAAAAAAAGGCCAAAGAAGAGGAGCAGTGCCCAAGCAAGGCCCAATGAGAAACAAAGATGAGTGGAGGTTTGCGTTTCCTTTGAAGGGCAACATTCATGGTGTCAGGTAAAACCAACAACCTAACCCATGGAAGGACAGAAGAACCTATTACAGGATTAACAGCTCCAAACCCTCCCCTCTGAGGGCACCAAATGCCAAAGTCTGGCCTGAGGAGCTAAGGCAGTGAGGTGTGTCCAGGTGTGTCAGTAGGAACTCCAAAACAGACAGAGGAGAACACTGTCCGAACCTGTATTATCTAAACATAGGTGGTGCTAAAATATTCAACATTTCTTTCAGAGGAGAAAATAAAAATACAGAGGAACAGGAAGCCAAGATACACACATTTCTTTTGGGAGTAAAACGTGCCCTTCCAACTCTACTGTACAATGTATTTATATCGTGTTTAAAAAACATTTGTCAAGCATATAAAAAACCCCAGAAGTTCACTGTCACACAGCTTAATTCCCTATATTCTGCCTACGTGCACACATAGGGCCAGTTTGTTAGGGGGTGGAGGTGTGTAGCAAAGCACAATCTAGCGAGACATGACACCATAACGGTGAACAATAAAAGCAAGCGCAGCATATGTGCTGGACATTTGGTGAAAATAACCCAGCTACAGCTCCGACTTGGGGAAGTGCTCTGGTGCACAACTTGGGAATTCAGTCTCTGCTGCAGTTCTGCTCAGCCAACCTATTCACAGGCTCACAGAGCATGAGGGATTGGAAAGGACCGTGAAAGATCATCTAGACCAATCCCCCCTCCACAGCAGGATCACCTAGACCAAGTCACACAGGAACATAACCAGGTGGGTTTTAAATGTCTCCAGAGAAGGAGACTCCACGCCCCCCTGGGCAGCCCCTTCCAGTGCTCTGTCACCCTCACCGTGAAGACATTCTTTCTCATCTTGATGTGGAACCTCCTCTGCTCCAGCTTATAGCCACTGCCCCTTGTCCTATCACTAGATGACACTGAGAAGAGCCTGGCTGCATCCTCCTGACACTCACCTTTCATCAAGTTTATAAACAATAATGAGGTCGCCTCTCACTCTCCTTTTTTCTAAGCTCAAGACACCCAGCTCCCTCAGCCTTTCCTCATCAAGGAGATGCTCCACTCCCTTCATCATCTTTGTTGCTCTGCACTGGACTCTCTCCAGCAGTTCTGTGTCCTTCTTGAACTGAGTGGCCCAGAACTGGACACACTAACTATTATTTATTTGGGAACTCTGAGCCTCTAGGAAACACATCTTTCTTGCCCAACTTCTCTTTTTCTACAGAGCTCAACAAGCCAAAGTCTAGGGGGTTTCCCTCTTCTCTTAACATTAAGGCTTTTTCTCCATCTAGCTGCTAAGATTCTCCCTGGCTATGAGATCTGAAACAGTAGCAATAATTATATTTCCTTCTTTATTGCCCGTAATTGCCCCTTTGATCAGGATCCTGTGCCGTTTAACCACATTTATATGGTCATCCTGCACATGGGTTCTAAATGCAGGGAGAGTCATTTTCCAAGGGAAAATGACAGGAGCTGGATTTCCCTTTACTGCACACACATGGAATCCCATACATTTGGCACCAATTTAGCTTATTATCGATTCATTCTTCCTTTTTAGACTCCCCATTCACATGAGAAAGGCTGCTCATTCCTTCCTCCTGGCTACCTTCACCCAGCATGTAAGAGCATCCACCCAGATTCAACCTTGCCTCTGCAAAAGGAGACACAAGAACTATCACAGAACCACAGCACATTAGGGACTGGAAAGGCCCATCATCTAGTCCAACCCCCCCGCCACAGCATGATCACCTAGACCAAGTCACATGGGAACATATCCAGGCAGGTTTTAAATGCTTCCAGAGAAGGAGACTCCACAAACTCCCTGGGCAGCCCCTTACACTGCTCTGACAGCTGGAAGGACTAAATAATGGGTCTCTGAGCTTTGCTGAAAACACATTGCAAGTCTTAACCTCAGCGTGAAGGCTAGGACACTTCCCATACACAGCCTTCTTGCTCCTCCTGAAGTCCAAGGGTAAATCCTCTTTGCAAAGGAACAGACAAGTCTCCCCAGCTTGGCAGGCCACTGCCACATCTGCGCAAGGAGGACAAGACTGGCTGCTCCATCAATGACAGCTCTGGCCTTGGCCACCAAGCACTCACTTGTGGACACATCCTTTGCTTCTGTTTGGCCTTTGCTTGCTGCATCCCTGCAGCAGAAGAGCAGAGGGCCAGCAGACACTGCCCTGCACCCCCCTGCAAAACAGAAGAGCATTGCCTGAGACCATATGGTTGTTAATGATGGTAAAACCTCAACAAACTTCAGAGAACTGAAACAGAGCTGCTTTTGATTTAGGCCATGCACCTGAAAGCAGCATTTATTTCAGTCAACTTCCTCAAAGTGATAGTTGTAGGAAACTACATAACCAGTTGAGCTCAAGGATTTGCAGTTCTTTGGAAAGAAGAACATGTTGAAATGCCACCCTCGGGTAAGTGTTTTATTTGGAGGAGAAGCCAACATGAAGCTAAACTCAACACAACCAGAGCTAGAGTCACACCTGAAGCAGACATACACCACAGGGCATGGAGCTGGTGGCCATGAAGCACATTCACACCTACACTTGTGCTCCACACAGTCCCCAGCTGGTACAGGGCTAACAGAAGCAAAGGAAGGACCTCAGCACATGGTTTATCCCAACTCATTTTACTAATGGCTTTGCTTAATAGACCTCCTGTCCTGCTTGAAGCACATTTGCTTGATGCCATTTCGTCACGTTGCTTTGTCAACTCAGCCAGTTCAGGCAGATATTCACCTTCTCCAGTCACAGGAAAAAAATGCTGCTGGAAGAGGCTATGTGCAGCCAAAACAACTAAAGGTTTATTAAAGGAACCCTAACAGGTACTTGACTTGTACTATTTTATGCTGTGTATGTTCAGGACCAGTAGCCACAGGCAGACTCACTGGGCATCCAAAGCATCACCCTTTCCAGGACATTCTCTGGGGGAGCCAGCTGCCTGCCACTTGGAACTGCTAGGTGGGTCTCATGCTAGAAAAGCAGAACATCTACAGGTACTTGCTAGGGTTCCTCATCACAGATACCTGTCCACCATCTACAGCCAGGAGAAGATGTTTACACATGGCAGCAAATTGACAAGAATGGGAACAGGGTGTCTTCACACTCTCAAACTTGCAACCAACTTGGTTCCGTCAGACTTGGAAGGGCATCAGTTTAGCACTTGGGTCATTTTGGTGGCAGACAACTGTAGTCCATAGCTACTGGTAAATGTGATCACAAACTCCTAGAGCTTTCTCTTTGAACAGCTATATGAGACTCTACAGCATTACTGAGATAGAGATCAGAGGTTTCGTTTCTTTGTCTTGACACCCATGACTTTGATGGGTTAGGTGTATCAGCATCTGCTAAATTACTCTTTAATCTGTTGTAGTTATAATTCCAGAGAGAGGTTCTGTGGCTTTGCCCTCAACCAGAAGTATTTCTGTAGAGGAACACTTTTTTTTGCTGGAAAAGGACAAGAACAAAACTGTTTGTAAACGGAGAAATCCATCTCCTGTGAAGCTCAAAACACCCTGAAATAACTTTCTGCAAAGAGCCCCTATTACCTGATGTGAAAAATGTCACTGAACTCAGCAACCCTGAATCCTGAGCCAGAAAGGCTCAAGCAGGGCTGCACCATCATCTTAACTGGTCTTGTCTTCCCACCTGATTGAGTTGAAAAGGTTCACATATTGGAAAGGAAAAGATTACTGAAAATTCCTATCCGGGATCAGATTAAAGAGGGAGGAGGATACAGAGAAAAATCTTCTTCATAAACAAGTTGGTTTTTTTATCCAGAATCAACTCAAAAGGCCCTGTGAGAAGAGGATATATGCTTTGTTAGGAAAAAGAGGGCAAGAAAGTCAATGCCTGAAACCTCCTCTGGAAGACAGCTCTCACAACACAGCTTCTCCAAGGGCAAGGTACTGAAATCACTTTAGAGTTGGTATTTTTACCTCCCAAGAAGATTCTGCACAGCACACCATCATCGTTACAGCCACAGAACACCACACAGCACCAAAAGATATTCTCTTACCCCACCTCTCAGTCCATCCCATTGTCATCTGTCTGCCTGAAATCTCTCCAGGACCCACAAGAGAGATGCTCAGCTTACTCACTCCTGTGAAGGCTGAAGATACCACACCTCCTTTGCAGCCCACGACATCCTAAAGCAACACATGCACATTATCTTCTAACAAACAGGAGAGGTGGGTAGCACCTTTTTCATGATCTTTTAAGGCTGAATTTTCTCATCATTACACTAGAGTATTTCTGACCTTCTGCAGTTCCTGGGGAGAGCCTGCTCTGCACTGCCCTGTACCTTGAGAAACCCTTTCTCTCTCTCTGACCTTGGGTGGAGCCAGCTAGCACCTGGTTTCATCAGCAAGATGAGTGGCTCTGGGCTCTGAGCACAAAGGGCAAGGGAATGGCTGCCAGGGTTTGTCTCCCATGTGTGCTCACCAACAAACCCCATGTCAAGGCTGACAGCCTCAGAGAAGGAACGAGGGAGGCCTTTCCTTTCTCTGGGCGCATCCCGCTGCAGAGGTGGAGCCCAAGCTCTGACACTGCACTCTGATGTAGTCCACCCTGAAGAACTGGGTGCCGTGCCATCACCTCAGCGCTGGCGCTGTGGGTAAAACGCAAGGGCTCTGTGAAAGCCAAGAACCACACCAGGCTCGGTGCTTCTGCTTGTCTCCACGAATGCTCTTCCTTGCACAGGCCATCAGTAGAAGAGGTGTATGAAGTGTTCCAGTCCAGGTTGCATGGAGCCCTGAGCAACCTGATCTAGTGTCACTGCCTATGCAGGGGGGTTGGAACTAGATGGACCATAAGATGGAACTAGATGCTTCCAACCCTGGCCATTCTATCAATCTGTGAGGTCAACTGAAATCCTCCACAGCACCACAGCTGGTTCTGACCCAGAAACAGGGGGTACAAATTCAGCAGGGCAGCTCAATCTCCACCACAGATGGTCAGGCTACCACGGAAGGGCTGCTGGAAAACAACACGGCATGTCAGAGATGCCGAACCGAGACCAAGCGTAGGCGAGGACCATAAAAACCAGAGTCTCATTAAAGGCTGGACAGTTGGTAAACAGCAGACCCTCCCATTTGTTTGCAGCGTACCGTGAAGGGGCGGAGGCAGGAGTGACGCGTGAGCTTTGGAAATCAGCAGTTTTTACACTCTTCACCCAGGAAGTGATTAACTTGCATGTTTGTGGGCAACTGCACGGGCTATTTTTGGTCCTGGGACCCCGCGTAAGGAAAGGATTGCGAGGTTTTAATAATGATCTGCAGTTAACTTGGTTACCCACACAACAATGGCTTCCCGAGAGGCCAACTGCTGCTAAAAAAACTTGAGACGGGCTTTACTTCCAGAGGTATTAAACTATGAAAATATCTAACCATAATAGTAAGCAGCTATAAAAAGAGCCCTGTTTATTTCACATGATTTCTTTGTGTGCCACAGTGTTATGAGACTACTTCAGGCTCAACGACAACGTAGTGAATTGGAAAAGATTAACTGTTTAAGTCGGCACTTACGCAGCTCTTTTTGGCTTTGTCGGTGCCTTTCATTCAGGTTCTCACTACTGACAACACCCAAACACCGTTTATTTTTCATGCCAATTCAAAAATTAAGCTGTTACTAAGTTCAACTCGTGTAGGGGCCCACCAAAAGGGGAAATCCAGGATTAAAAAAAATGTAAAAAGCTTCCAATAATAAAGGTTTAATGCTGCGCCTAGTGCAGGTAGATTTGTAGCCCATCAGATAAATAATATGGCATCTCCCCATCTCTGTGATATTCTAGGATACAATATTTTCCAGAGAGGGAGATAAGTTGTTTAAAACCTACTGACTGTCTATGAGACTTCAGACCAAATCACTTTTGTGCAACAGTGGAGCATCACTGAACATCCTACAGAGAAGGTCAGACTCTCTATGCTGTTCTACAGGGCCTAAGACAGACTCACAGGACATCATGGATTGGTAGGGACCTCAAAAGATCATCTAGTCCAATTCCCCCTGACACAGCAGGATCACCTAGATCAAGTCCCACAGGAACACATCCAGGTGGGTTTTAAACGTCTCCAGAGAAGGAGACTCCACAACTCCCCTGGGCAGCCTCTTCCAGTCCTCTATCACCCTCACTGGGAAGAAGTTCCTTCTCATATTGATGTGGAACCTCCTGTGCTCCAGCTCACACCCACTGCCCTTTGTCCTATCATTAGATGACATTGAGCAGAGCCTGGCCCCATCCTCCTGACACTCACTCATCACATATTTGTAAACATTAATGAAGTCACCCCTCAGTCTCCTCCTCTCGAAGCTCAAGAGACCCAGCTCCCTCAGCCTTTCCTCATTCTACTTCCTTCATCATCTTCGTTGCTGTGCACTGGGCTCTCTCCAGCAGTTCTGTCTCCTCCTTGAACTGAGCGGTCCAGAACGGGACACCATACTCCAGATGTGGTGTCAGCAGGGCAAAGCAGAGGGGCAGGAGAACCTGTCTCAGTCTGCTAACCACCCCCCAAAGACAGTGTTATGGCCTGTTCCTGGGGACACCGCAAGGCCTTGCACTGAATCCTTTTCACTGTTGGGGTACCCCAAGAAAAAAGAGGGGTGAAAAGATAAAGATGGCATTTATTTCTGGGAAGACCCACAGCGCTCCACGGAGAGGACACTTCCACCCTGGTTAATCCCAGCTTCTTAAAGCAACACTCAGTCAGATAATGAATCCTTTAAATGTTACATCTTGTGTCTTGCATTATTGTGGTGCAGCAACTCTCCACATCAAACAGTCATCAGCCCTATTACAAAGTGGGCTTATGAGAGACTGGCTGAAAAGGCGCTGTGTGAAAAGAAGTGGAAAATTAAAGCTGAAGCAGTCGAAGAAAGGGCTTAATTTACTGGCATGTACAGTATGCAAATGAGATTACTCTCAGCTTAACTGCATCATTTATGTCCATAATAACGGCATCATCATTACAGGACTCAAATTAAATTACACCATAATTAGCATATCAAAGTGATTGGTTAAAGTTTAAAACAAATACCCAATTTTGTTAATGAACAGCTGTAATTGTCATGTACACTTCAATGAAAACTCCCTAAACAAATATATGTTTTAGAACAGAGGAAGATTTTGAAGGAGACAGGTCTGCAGCAGAGGTAAATTGCCTAAAAAAAAAAACCTTGAGAGAATGACACAGACTATTCTATTAATGTTAATATACGCTCGCCGTTTGCAGGTAATAAAACCTTCTATCAAAACAAGCCTTCGCTTCGGAATGTCTCCTCTCCTACTTCTCCGTCAGAGAGGAGCTGCCTGTGCCCAGCCTGCCCCACACGTGGGATGTGCACAGCACCCACCTACCCACACACGGAAGGAGCAAGGAGGATGAAGAGGACAACAACGTCTCGCTAACTCTACCCCGTGGACCAGGGCTGGAGAAAGCTGATGACATGATAACACGTTAGGCAGCCTACAATTCAATTTACTCGAATCTAATCGCATCTACGCAGCGGTTTCAGAGGTGGAACAGCACCAGAGAAGTTTTTTGCTGTCCTCATCTCATTAAAATAAAGAGGGAGGTGGGACTAGAAGGTTTGTCACTGTCAGCCCGACAGCCAGCAACACTTCTGCACAGATCCATCGCTACTAACGCACACAGTAAAGACACAATTAAAACACACCTCAAGCAGAACGAGCTTCAACACGAGAGCAAGCCCACTGCGGGGTCTTCTGGTGGTACAGGTGAGCTCTAGCACGCTTGGATCAGTAGGAACCACAAGGGGACCAGGCCAGAGCAGCCTGGTGCCACCTCGTACACACGGAGCAAAACCACCCCTCTGCATCCCCCCGAATGTTTACCCATCTATCTTTGATTATCTATCACCCAACATTATAGAGAGCGACACGGGGACATATATTTTTGAGCTAAAACTGGGAATGCACTTTCAAATATACTTAACAAGGAAATTGAATGTCTTATTAAATCCGTATTATCAAAACACTGTTCAAAAATTTAAAGAAAGTAGCTTTTCATTTTATTCATCGAGGAATCCATTAAAGCCTAAGCTCTGAAGTAGTATGTAAATTATGTGCCTTTCAAGGTAGAGCTAGGGCAAATTCACTCCATCAACTAATGATGAACCTCATTATGTGCAGGGAGTATTCATAATGAGGAAACAAGCCACCCGCCATTCCATGTTCCAACATAAATCCCTGTAAAATGTGAATATCTCCACGTCTAATTAAAGGCTACTAATTCCTATCATCCCCTACACGGCCCAAAAAAGCAAAAAATAAAACCCCCTAGAAATGTGTTTAAAGACTACCCCCTCTGCTTTCACAAACCCCATGTATTTGTGTTTGGTGCTGGCATGTCTCGTGACGTTATTTTTTTTCTAAGGAAAATCAATCGCGGTTTCGCAGGCTAGAACTTAGGGAGCACTGAAGTTTATTTACGTTATCTGACTCGGTGTTCCGTGGTGAAAAGAGTTTGACACAGGTCAGGCCGCGTAGCTCAACAGAGGGAACAAAATTAATTCCAAGGCAAAAAAAATCTGTAGGAATAGGTAGAAAATAATATTTTTAAGGGGGGGGGTGGAAAAAGGGGGAGGAAGGAGTAGATTAACTACCCAAGTTTATTCTGGAACTGAGACTTCCTAAAAAAAAAAAAAAGATGGAAAAAAAAGCATAGACCCTGTAAGAACTGGGGAAGGCAGGCAGCAGAGTCTGGAAGAGGCAGAGTCTGGAAGAGGCAGAGCCCACTAAGCAACCCGGGACACAACAGGTATTTAAAGGAGGGGTTTTTTTTGGATGATACCTAAATTAAGGAAGGAGCTGCTCATAAATTAAGGGAGGAGTTCCTTTCCCTTCCAAAACCCTGTAAGGATTAGGGATTGAAGACAACGCTGCATCACCACGCAGACGGCAAGAGAAGTGCTCGTCCACAGACTTACCTAGGTTTGCTATTTATACCTGCGAGCGCAGTGTCCGCTCCTGCGATCAAAACTGCATTTCTTATTAAGTTACATAACACCCAGCGCATCTATCACCGCGAACTCATTTTGCTCCTGCTTTGAATTATGGATTCGCTCTCTAGAGGTACTCGCCGGCGCAACAGCGGCCAGGTCTGCCGAGCCCCCCGAACGGAAGACACCGCTGCTTCTTTCCTACGCTGCTCTGTATTAATATTTCCCTACGTGTTCCAAACAAACCGAGAAGGCGCAGGAAAAGCCTCGGAGCGGTTCTCTTTGCAGGAAGGGGAAGAGCATCCAGTGCAGCTGAGTAACACAGATGCTTAAGAATATCACAGAACATCAGGGATTGGAAGGGAGCTCCAAAGATCATCCAGTCCAATCCCCCTGCCAGAGCAGGATCCCCTAGATAAAATATGAAAAAAGGTGGGAGAAAAAAAAGATGATGCGAAGGGAAAAAAAAAAAACATATAAAGGAAGAAAATATATAAAAAGAAGAAAAAGGTGATCTAAAAGGGATGGTTTTAGGGAACGTGGTAACTCCTCGCAGCAGGGCACGGAAGCACTTGGGCAGAGTCGCAGGGAAGGCTGCGGTGCCATCGGATTGTGTCAACTGAAAAGTTGAAATCCTCGTGTAAAAATACCCCTCACGTTCCATCCCCTAGGAAAAGGGGGAAAAAAAGCTTATTTGGGGATTCTCGGCAATTCGCGGCTGCTGCGAGGAGCACGTGCGCGTCAGGCTCGCCGCTGCAAACACCAAACCAACTACAAAATACTCGCTATTTATGAAGAATAAAGCAGGGCGCGGAGATTGGAGTCTTTTAGAGACGGCGATCTTCTAGAAATAGCCGGGGATCGCACGGGAATGGGGGGGGGGNAGTTTGCTGCGGGGTGTGTTTGACACTCATGTGCGGGTAGCCCCGGGCGCGGAGTTGCGCCGTTTGTTTCTTATTGTCTGAGCAGCAGTGGGAAGCGTCTCCCCGAGGGGGCCCCTCGGCCCGCTCGGCCGCTTTGACAGGGAGGTAACCATATTAGGATGTGTATGGCAAAGTAAACAATAACAGAGTTGCGATGAAATGGAAATAGTCCTCCTTTGCTTTTTTTTCCGACCCCCC
>VXBP01006645.1:434527-469869 GCA_013400115.1 Rhinopomastus cyanomelas | reverse complement strand
GGGTTTTTTTTCTCTCCCACCGCCCCCCCCCTTCTCCTTTTAGGTCAACCCAGCCAGGCACTGGGAAGAGACAACCCTCCAAAAATAACTTGTCCCTCCCCCCGAGCGCGGAGTTGAACAACNNCCCCCCTTTTTGTTTTTCAAGCTCAGAGCGGCGGTGTCGCTCCTGCTTTTAGCCTTCCCCCCCCCCCCTTCAACTACTTTTGGGGGATGTTTTCCCCACCTTGAGCAGGCCGGTGTTTTGATCAAAATCTTACACAATCCCCTTAAAAGTCTCAAAAAATATTTAAAATTTAACATTTAAAAAGTCGGACTTTCTTCACAGTGTGAACATAATTATATTGAATTATATTCACAGAGAGTTAGGGATTGGAAAGGACCTGGAAAGATCATCTACTCCAATCCTCCTGCCACAGCGGGATCACCCAGATCCAGTCACACAAGGGCATATTCACAGAATCACAGAACATTAGGGATTGGAAGGGACCTCGAAAGATCATCCAGACCAATCCCCCTGCCAGAGCAGGATCACCTAGACTAAGTCACACAGGAACATGGCCAGGTGGATTTTAAATGTCTCCAGACAAGGAGACTTCACAAACTCCCTGGGCAGCCCCTTCCAGTGCTCTCTCACAGAGTCACAGAACATTAGGGATTGGAAGGAACCTCAAAAGATCATCTCACCCCTACTGCAAGTCACAGAATCACTCTGGTTGGAAAAGACCCCTGGGATCATCAAGTCCAACCCCCCCCCCGGGATCATCAAGTTCATCCCTCAACAACATCATTGATCTAAGTGATCCTGCTCTGGCACGGCGACTGGAGTTGATGATCTTTCGAGGTCCCTTCCCATCCCTAATGTTCTGTGATTCTGTGCTCTGTGAATAGAATTCAACATAATTATGTTCATTTATCAATATTATCAATACTATTGAATATCACAGTATCACAGAACATTAGGGATTGGAAGAGACCTCAAGAGATCATCTAGTCCAATATGATTCTCTTGGTCTAGATGATCCTGCTGTGGCAGGGGGATTGGACTGGATGATCTTTCGAGGTACCTTCCAATCCCTAAATATTCTCTGATTCTATGATTCCATATTATTGAATGATTCAATATAGTTCAATACAATTAAAAAGGAGAAGGCAGGAGATAATCATAGAATCACATTGTTAGGAGTTGGAAGGGATCTCTAGAGTAATGAGGGAGAGACAAGCGGTACCAGCTACCCGACCCCCCTCACCTGCTAAGAATGTTTTGGGGTCACAGTGGGATAGCTTGGAACAGCCAAATAAAAACATGTTGTTTTAATAATTGGGGGGGGGGGAATCAATAAATTAAAAAATACGATAGTGCCCACATGTATTTCCAAGCCCCACAGCACAAGGAGGGGGGTAAGCAGGCATATGGGGAGGGCAGGCACTATGTAACACTGGGATTTGGAAAGCAGGGGGCAAGTAGATTAGAAAAGTCCAGTCACGGTTTACACAATCGCAGCGAACTGGCGGGATGAGCTAGAGTTGTGCAAACCCCTGCAAGTCTGCTGGCTTTAAAGCTTTGAGATTGCTAGTTTTACAGGATAAAGCACTTTAAGCAAATTGTAAAATGCAGGTGTCAGGTTATTCGGTTTAATCAGAAACAGAGCCCCAGAGCAGTCGCCGTGCAAAGAGTTCCCCTACCAGCACGGTCGAGAGGAGAAGTTCTGCAGTAGGGAAACACTTTAAGTCAAACAATATTATTTTAATACCTCAATTCCATGTCCTAAAGCAAATTACCAAGTAGCATCTCCTCGAGCTGAGGGATGAGGCAGCTGCCAGCAAAGCGCTGCATGCAGAGGCTCAGCGCTAGCAGCCAGCCTGCGAGGGAATCGCGGCTCACACGATGAAACAAGTTTGCACGTCGGGGTGACAGCGGATCGGGGCAAGAGCCCAACACGAGCTGTTGAACCGTTTGCACCACCAGCCAGCATCCTCCCACCAAAATGGAGCTCTCCTCTGGAAGGGGCTGACAGCTTGCTGATGCTCTCTGCCTGTGCCAGGCACCAGCGCGATAAGACACGGCGCGAGGAGAGGTTTAAGGTAGATAGGCAAACAAAGTTGCCGTGAGATCACGCGCCGAATTTAGAACAAAGGCAACGGTTCCCTGACAGATACGACGCACGCTTACCCTGCCAAATCCACAGCGACTGGAACATCGGTGTTGACATCCAGTGGTACCTACAAGCATCTCCCTCTGCCTTTACCACATGGCGTAAACCTGCTCCGCTAACACCCTTGAAGTTTTCCAACCGTCTCGTTTAACCTAAGCGTCTAGAAAAACACACCAAGCGTTCCTCAGCCGTGCTGCGTGCGCAGCTCCCCCTCCCCAACAAAAAGTTAAACTCGACGCGCCGGTATCAAAATCAATAAATCACGCGACCAAGTAGCAGTTCAAAAGTTCAAAGACATGATGGCCAGTTCACTACGTCGTAGCACTCAACCAATAATAACTTGACTCCATCACTCCTCATAGGACAGACAATTTCATAGCATCATTTTCATTAGCCTGTCTCACTGAAAATTGCTAGCTATTTAGGTATACGCTGAAATAAATTAGCCATTTCATCGAGCACTGTGATTCTTAGAAAATACATTAACACAATACTCAATTTTCCAGTTGGAGTAAATAAATAAATCAATAAATTCAATAGAGAGTCATCTGCATTTTTTATTTTGATTTTTTTTTATTGTGGAGCTTCAGCTCTCAGCATGAAGCGTTTTTATTGGGTTTATTTGTTTCAATAAAAATTGAAATGGGCCAGTGATCTTAGCAGCAAGGTCTGGGGGGGAGAAAAAAAAACAACTCAGCCTTATCTCACATTAAGAAAGTACAAGCGTGCAGTGCAGCCAACTGGTGGCACATAATTTTGGGTCAAAAATCACAGAACATTAGGGATTGGAAGGGACATTGAAAGATCATCCAGTTCAATCCCCCTGCCAGAGCAGGATCACCTCCTTTCATTACAGTTATTAATCAGCCACTCAATTCTGAAGGGTCCTTCTCTCCCTTCACCACCCTTCCCCTGAAGGAAGCAGCACCGTGCAAGCCTAGCAAGAAGACCCTGGGCTCCTGCCAAGCCCATCCTGCAGGGCTGGGGGCAACACTGTACTATGTTGGTACTCTAGCGGTTAGGGAGATGTTGGGATGAGGGCTGGAGGCCCCTTCCAGCCATGATGATTCTATGATTCCATGATTCCATGGAGAACCTGGCAGTGGAAAGGCCACAGCACTCATGTTTGCTATTTTTAAGCACTCACAGAAGGTTATATTCATCATGGCCACAGACACGGGTTGTGGCATCAAGGATAAGATGGCAGCAGGGAGGATGGAGGAACCCCAAGAACTCAATCCTTCAAGAGGACTGTTGTCTCTACCTCTTGGGGTCTGTGATGCCCCATCAGACATGAAGGTGACAGAGCCCTGGAACAGGCTGCCCAGGGGGGTTGTGGAGTCTCCTTCTCTAGAGAAGTTTAAAACCCGCCTGGATATGTTCCTGTGTGACTCGATCTAGGTGATCCTGCTGTGGTGCAGGGATTAGATGATCTTTTGAGGTCCCTTCCAGTCCCTAATGTTCTGTGATTCAGTGAATCACAATTTGGCCCAGTAAAACACTCACACGTGAACCAGAACCTGGACCACCTCAATCCTCTTGCTCCTGTCACCTCAGACTACAACAACCCACCAAAAGCCTCCTAATCCTGGTAACGCAGCACCGCTCTGCAAGACTAACACTTCCAGCACAAACCACAGGCTTTACCTGCTCCACAGAGAGGACAAGAACCTACAAGGAACCAGAAAGAAATAAAACACACCTTTTGCACCATGAATCAGTGTGGAATCCAGTCTCACCAGTGAAAAGAACCCCAAAAGCATTACCTAACACCTACCATTTAAGCCCATAATGGTTTCACCTAATTCCTTTAAGAAGGCTGCGTGTGAATAGCAGAGTCGAAACTGCTTGGTGCTAACAGGAGGGCGCTTTTTGTTCATACTCACTCTTTAACCTAATCAGAGGAAAAGTAAATACCGGGTCTCAATTTTAATGACCAACTATAAATAAAAGCTTTTACACAAAATGCACAGTTTGCAGAGATAACGACTTTATGGATGATGTCACTGGAGACCTACTGAACTACATGGCACATGTCAGACAGACGTCTGTTTCTTAAATTGCAGTCATAAATTAGTAGCCACAGAATCTGCTCTGTCAAGAAAACGTGAAGCTTTGCTATTCAGATGAAAGTTTAATGACTGTTGTGGTTGAGGTGCAGGAGTTACGAGTCCTGTTGATGCGGGGGATCAGCAGGGCTGACTGCTCCACGCTCTGCACGCTGGATGCTGTCAAATGGAAGCTCGTTGGCCATGGCCACCCAGAGGCCACCATGCTGCTGAGCCTTGCTGCACTCACAAGGAAGACACTGGCTACAAAACCCAACACACACAGCTGCAAGTTTCCACGGTGGCTTTTGCTAGTGTCCACAGAATTCCCTTTCCTCTACCAGTGAGTATCAACTTCCTGAGCTGGCCATGCGATGAAACCAACAGGAGCTGGAGGCATTTGTTCCATCTCTTAGAAGCACCGTGAAGCCTCATCGAAGGACTTTGTGCTTGCTCCGGAGTAAGCAGCAAGATACATCCTACGTGACAGCACGAGGAGGGCTTTGCCTTCGCCTTCCTCCAACCTCTGTCCTCCACATCCTACAGGTGTGAGCACTAACACCACCTAACGTACTACGTCCCATCTTTATTACTTTGATTTCCAAAATTTGCCAGATTTTAACCATTTGCCCTGGTCCCTTCCTTGCTGAGCGCTCTGCCACAGGCCAAACTCCCACGACACTCCTGAAAACAGAGGTGAGGAGAACACGGCTCATCTACCCTTGTGAGCAATCTTAACCAACACCTTGAGAAGCCACCAAGCTCCCACGTGTTGTAGCACAGACATGAAAACAAGCAAGTAAAACTCTTTGGTGGAAGGGAGGTGGGTGGCACCATTCCCCACCTACTGCCTTCCTCCTCCATGACCCCTAGACAGAGGGCATGGGTAGAGGAAGCCACCTGATTTGCCTAGAGAGGAGACACTGCAAGCTCAAGAAGCAGGAAAACAAGCAGACAGGGACAAGCGGGTCCAAGACAAGTAGGCCACGACTGCCTCAGCACATCACCTATCTCACAGCAGAGCCACATCCATCTTTGTGTCCAGTGCAGAAGAAATTGAGGGTTTTGTCCAGCTTGGCATGTTTGTGGAGACCTACAAGTTTGGCCAACCTGAGATCAAGTTGGTCGAAGCAGAATTCCAGACTTCAGTGTGATCTCTCACTCTAACTCAGAACCAGATAGAAGGGCTTCAACCTTCAGCTGGGGAGGGTTAGAGTAGACATCAGGAAGAAATTCTTCACAGAGAGAGTGAAGAGTGGAGTGGAGGAGTTTAAAAGACGCTTAGATGTGGTGTTGGGGGATCTGGTTTAGGGGTGAACTTGTAGGGTAGGGTTGATGGTTGGACTCGATGATCCCAAGGGTCTTTTCCAACTGGAATGATTCCATTCTACAATTCTGTATTTTAGCCCCAAAACATGGGAAACCAAGGCTGCCTGGCTAACTGGTGCTAAGGGTGTTCTCACATCACCAGGCAGCATCTACTGCCTCTACTCCTGTCCGGAGAAACAGCTGCAAAGTCTTAGTGGAAAGTTCTGGACACAGAACACTCCAGCCCAACTGGGATGGCATTTATCAAACTGGGAACAACAGGGCTTTTCAACAGGAGGTGCACGTCACTCCAGAAGTTTGCCTGGTGTTTTCAAAACAGGAACAACGTCAGTCTCTTTCTTCGTGTCAGTGAAGAAAGCAGAGTTTTTAATTTGTTTTAAATGCTACCTTGCCAGTTTCCTATGAAACATCAACTTTGTTTTCTCCCAGAGAGAGGAAAAACCCAAAAGCTATGAAGAAAACCCAACCAAAAAACCCCAAACCAACCGATAGGCAATAAAACTACTCAATGCACCCCAAGCAAAATGGATTTCTCCATTGCTCAGGCTTTCCTCGCTGACGACAGGGACCATGCCCTTCAGCAAACTCAGGCAGAGTGCCTTCTCCTTCTTCCAGCCCGTCTAAAGAGCAAAACCCCAAAGCAGCCCCATTGCCTCAGCTGACCTGCTCACTCCCCAGCAGGACACAGGCAGCGCCTGGAGCACAGAGGAACAGTCTCCTTCCCAATTCAGCGTGTCCCACCCCGGAAGGGCCAGGCACAGCCGCCCCCTGGGCCGTGCGGACGCTCTGCTCCAGCGCTCGCGAAGCCTTCTCGCCGGGTAGAGCTCCAAAGGAGCTGGAGCTTACGATAAGCAACGGCATACTTAACACTTCCACATTACCGCTCATGATAATGCAGTATTTCATTTGGGTGATTTAGAAGTCCCTCTTGACCAACTTACAGTAAGACACCAAACGCTTCATCAATCACAACCATTTCTATTCACAATCCAGCGCAAAAACTACAGGGAGAGTTGAATTCTCAGCAACTCATCGGGGAGGGTATTGCTACCAGCGCTGAAAATCCTCCTATCTCACCAAGTTTTATGTTAGATTCAAATGTATTTTCTTTCTAAGCAGCATTCCATTTTCCTGGCTCTCTCTGCCGTGTTTCTTATCGTGGCAGGGTGAAAGAGTATCCAATTTAATATCTGTTTTGCAGGACAGGAGATTTTTTTCATATCTGACGCACTAAGGAAAGCTGCAGGGGATGGCTTAGCAAGCTGAGCATCAGGTTTTCAATACCTAGACTCCCTGGAACCACAGATCCCATCAGGTCGACTGAGCCCTTCGTGTTTCTGGGGTAGATAAACTAAGCATCACGCTGTTTGCTTTGTCGGGATCTTGCCAACGAGACCTCTGCGGCGGAGGTCCTGGGTGCTCAGCGTGGAGTGACGGTTAAGGCTCAGCACTGGGTGCCCACTGGATCTCACCAGCACTGGCAGCAGTTCTGCCATTAGATAGTCTAGGGATCTGCTCCCAAAACTTGCTGCAACGCTACTAGATGACTGAAAATTATTCTGCAGCTTATCTGCCTCAGGTTTGGTGGCTGTTAAAGGGGAAAAAAATACATATACACCTGCCATATGTTTAATTCATAAGTTACACAAACCTGTCAGATCTACGGGCGGCAGAAGAGAGAGATTCATCATTTTTACAGCCTGATTTCCGTGGTTGGAGGTAACCCCACGTTTCTGCAAAGTCAGACCCTCTTCGCACTCCCTGGCACCACAAGAAGCAGTGGTCCAGCCCACCGACGTTAATGGTTCGGAACAGAAGCCTTTTAGAAATAAATGGCTGGAGTGAAGTAGCATGAAATGAGCACAGAAGACAAAATATCAGCGATAACGACAACAGTCCAAGAGCTGACGGCCACGTGAGGAAGCAAACACCCATGTTCACACACACAGAAACCTTCTCAAAATCTTGATTGTCTCAGAAGGTCTGATTCATGGAAAGCAGGCTCAGCGCTGAAGAAAACAGGATGCTGAGGAGGGCCACCCTAAATATGCACTTGGAACCTATTCCCAGCTGTACTCTTTCCTTCTCAGCCATCATTTTAATGGACTTAGACGCATGTAAGGTACTGGGAAAGAAGGATGAAGGGAAAGAAAATGTAGCAATAGAAAGAAACCAATCACAGAACATCAGAGATTGGAAGAGACCTCAAAAGATCATCCAGTCCAATCCCCTGCCACAGCAGGATCACCCAGATCCAGTTGCACAGGAACATGGTCAGGCAGGTTTTAGACTCTACAATCCCCCGGAAAGCTGTTCCAGGGCTCTGTCACCTTCACTGGGAACACGTTCCTTCTCAGACTGAGGTGGAACCTCCTCTGTTCCAGCTTAAACCCTTGTCCTATCATTGGGTGCCACTGAGCAGAGCCTGGCTCCATCCTTCACATATTTATCAACATTAATGGGGTCGCCTTTCAGTCTCCTTTTTTCCAAGCTCAAGAGACCCAGCTCCCTCAGCCTTTCCCCATATGGGAGGTGCCCCACTACCCTTCATGATCTCTGTGGCTCTGCGCTGGACTCTCTCCAGCAGCTCTGTGTCCTTCTGGAACTGAGTAGCCCAGAACTAGACACAGCATTCCAGATGCTGTCTCACCAGGGCAGAGTAGAGAGGGAGGAGAACCTCTCTTGATCTGCTAACCACCCCACCTCTGATCCACCCCAGGATGCCATTGGCCTTTTTGGCCACAAGAGCACACTGCTGGCTCCTGACCATCCTGCTGTCCACCAGGACCCCCAGGTCCCTTTCTCCTAAACTAGTCTCCAACAGGTCAGTCCCCAGCCTTTACTGGTACCTGGGGTTGTTCTTGCCCAGATGCCAGACTCTACACTTACCCTAGTTACACTTCATTACATTTCTCTCTGCTCAGCTCTCCAGCCTGTCCAGGTCTCGCTGAATGGCAGCACAGCCTGCTCTTTAGGGAAAGGACTATCCTTCGATGTGTTTCCTCCAGAGCTGACTGTACACACTCCCTGCTCACGGTACCAGAAATTAACACTTCCAAAGCATCCCGCATTCACAGTGACTACCAAAGGTTCTATGTGGCTCCCGGCAGTACTGGCAGTGATTCCTTCTCAGCTGGTTCAGCGTAACTCCCACATTTTCCACCCAAACGACACAAGGACCTGCTGGAGCTCCAAGACTACTATGTCAGCGTACAGACCTTACTGGGATGGGGTAGGAGAGGAGACAAGAAACAGTCCTTCAGCTCGATTTACACATCGTTACCTTCAAACTGTTTTTTAATGTTCTTGGCTGACCAGCGGACATGGTATCAAATCCTTCTCTGAAAACATCTCCTATTTGAGCCAAGATATCCAGTGTTGCAAACTCACTATTTGCTTTGCAGAGGGGAAAAGCTCCACCAGGGAAAAGAACCAGACAAGTAATTCTGGGTAGGGCCTGTTTTTACTGCAGTGTTTGGTACATTTGTCTTTCAGAAACACGACAAAGACCCTCAGAAATGGAGATCAAGATATTCCCCTGTCAGCCCTTTGCAAAACAAAGATCCTAAAGGTCTTTTCCAACCTAAACAGTTTTATGAGTCTAAAGCAAACTCAACAGGCACAATGTGCTATGAAGAACAAGGACTTCACCCAAAATCCATTTATTGATGCTGGAATCTCAGTGTCTGTAAGAGACACACTGCAGAAGGGCTGATCAGCTTTAACACCTCGGCTAAGGACGCGAAGGTCTGAACCATGCACTCTATTAAGGACGTGAAGGTCCGCCCCATGTACTCCAGCTGCGGAGGGGACAGGACTAAAGGAGAAAAGGCAGGTCAGAGTGTGGCTCTGCCGCAAAACTAAAACCATCACAGAATTATTGAGGCTAGAAAAGACCCCTAAGATCATCCAGCCCAGCCCATGACCTGACATCACCACTTCAGACAGACTTCAGACACATCCAGTCTGTCCTTCAACACCTCCAGGGATGGGGACCCCACCACTGCCCTGGGCAGTCCGCTCCAGTCTCTGAGCATCCTTTCCATGAGGAAAGGCTTCCTAATACCCAACCTAAACGTCCCCTTGGAAGCTTCTCTTCCAAAACTGCCTTGAAGCAATTATTAGAGCAAGCTAACGAGGCTCTGAAAGTTAGACAAGAAAGGACAAACTGACAAAATCCCTGCCCACCAAGGCTTGCAAAAGTCTCCAAACTCACAGAGCATCACAAAACCTGTAAGAAAAAAGGAAGGGAGCAAGAAGGTGGAGGTGCACTGCTCTCCCAGGCAAACGTCAGCTGGCCCCAGGGACACAGAATCAGTGTCACAGCTCAGCCCTTCCACAGCAAAGTCTAAGGAGATGCCCTCCATATTCCCATCTGCCCTCTCTTTGCTCTTTGCCCACGAAAACGCAACGGGCCAAAGCGCAGTCAGCTGCCGCAGGCGCTGGCAGCTCTTTTATCAAACAGGCAAATCCTTCACGTCCCCGAATGCACTGAACCGCATCCAGAGAGCCTGGCCACTGGTCCCAGCTCAGGCAGGGTGAAGCAGAGAAGAAAATCATCAGCCTTGACTCTCAGCTCCTGTTTCAGTGCTTCAAGTCACTAGTGGTCAGCAAGGAGACTTCCGGATGTGCTGCCGTGTTCACACGGAAGAAGAGGGAAGAGAAAGGAGCCAGGGCTGTGCCTCCAGCTATCTTGAGGGTGACCCCAGCTGCTCTCCCCGGCGGTGGGTTCTGATGGCTGGTCACACCCGCTACTTCAAATCAACGTTCAAAAACCCAAGTGAAAAATGGAAAGGACAAGGTGGATTTTGGATGAAAGCAAAATATTCCTCCTTTATCAGGGCTGAGGGGCAAAGGATGAAACAGGATGGAACTGGTTTGGGCTTTAGAGCTGCAAAGGAATCACAGGGAGAGAGCACTTACCGAGAAATGTATTTTCATGTAAACTTTTATGCACCCACCCCTTGTAACTGGACATCGGGGAAGATGTTAATAAACATCAGGGGGAGAAAAACACAGTAAAAAATAAATAAACCTGACTAGAAACCCATCTCCTCCAAGACTTCAGAAATAGCTCTGCAGCTATATACTGCAGGGAGCCGAGCACACTCAAACACAAGTTTGCATCCTAAACGTAAGCACGTACACACATACAAACAAGGTTTGGCAGATATTTGTCAGCTGTACTACAGGATTTTCCAGGGCTGGTGCCGCAGCTTCTGTTCCAGGGCTGCTAACAGAGCTGCAGATCAGCCACCCCGCAAAAAGAAGGGGCCTTGGGAAAGAAGCTGAAATAGCGACAGTTTGTGTTGCTGGGGATATTTCTGAGACACAGTTGCTGTTTACTGCGTTTCTATTTCCAATCGAGCGGCAAAGTCCACCCATAAAACACAGGGAGGAATTTCTTTGGGTGTGGGACAGCACAACAGCCACACAAGGAGGGACTGGCTCTTCAGCTGCTCCACTGAAACACTCTTAGCCCCGATCTACAGCACAGGATTTGACCCTGAATGAAGAAGGCCTCATTCAAGCCCCCCCGTTACAAGGCTTCTCCCAGTACACACTTATGCACAGAGCTCAAATAATTTAATGCCACGCCTCGCTAATCCATGTGAGTGCACAATTTTTGCAGGGGCAAACGGTTCTTGTGCGTTTGTGCTGTGCACCTCTTGTTCCTGGCTTAGCAAAGGTGCCTCAGAAGCTCACTTTTAAAGGTGCCAGCCATCCATCCCTTCATTTCCCTACCTATCCATCTCCCCACCTATGTATCTGTTTCTATTTCTCCACTTAGCCATCCATCTATCCCCCCACTTATCTATGTATTTATAGAAGTACTTACCTCCCTATTTCCCTCCCTCCCTATCTGTCTCCCTCCCTCCACTCCTTACCTACCTATCTGTCTCCCTCCCCTCATCCCTACCTACCTGCCTCACTCCCTACCCCTACCTATCTCCCTTCCTACCTACATCCATCCATCCATGCCATGTGCAAGCCAGTGTGTTTAATCACAGCCTAGAATCATAGAATCATAGAATCATTAGGGTTTGGAAGGGACCTCAAAAGATCATCCAGTCCAATCCCCCTGCCACAGGAGGATCACCTAGACCAAGTCACACAGTCAGTCTGGGTTGGAAGGGACCACAGGATCATCCAGCTCCTACTCCCCTAACATGGGCAGGGACACCCCACCCTAGACCAGGCTGGCCAGAGCCTCATCAAGCCCAGCCTTAAACACCTCCAAGGACGGGGCCTCCACCACCTCCCTGGGCAACCCATTCCAAGCTCTCACCACTGTCACAGTGAAGAACTTCCTCCTCACATCCAGTCTAAATCTACCCATCTCCAGCTCTGCTCCACTGCTCCTAGTCCTGTCGCTACGTGCCTCCCTAGGAGAGATTAACCTCCTCTACAAGGAGTCAGAACTCATAGCAATGGCAACTCGCAGCGTAGGCCAACTGGACACCTTCATTCCACTTCAGAGGGAAATTAAGTACTAACACTCTGGGGTATGTTCTCCTCTTGTTATGCTCACAAATCCCCGTTAAGGATGGCACGAAGAGTGAGAAAGAAGCTACAAACACAAAACAAAGCAAGAGTGCTCACCAACGTGAAAAAGCAAAACCAAAGGCTCTAAAGAACATTTAAACCTAACGGCTCCTTCCGTCCTTCCCTCCTGCCCTTAAAAGCAAGGGCTGTGCAGGGTATCATTTGCCAACAAACATACAAACTACAGCCCATGAAAAATAATGAAATAGAGACCTGAAACTCAAGACTGGGACGAGTTCATCCTCTTAACTGGAGAGCAGAAAACTGTCTCCTGAAGGAAAAACCCATCAGTTCCATTTTTCCCCTAAGAAAACCATTTCCTACCAGCTCTGAAAACAAGAATGCCTACAGTGATGGTTTTGGCCTGGCTCCCTGAGCCCTCCTCAGCTGGGTGGCTAAATGGGAGCCTAACCACGAGGTTCAGAGGGTTCTCTTCTTATTAACCTTCCACTCGATGCTTCCAATTTCAGCCAGAAGTAAAACCACCTTTCAGAAATTTCACTTATTCTTAGGTGAGAGTTCACATCTCAGTCTGCATCCGTGACACCCGACTACTGCAGAAGGACCACACTGGGTTTAAGACGCTGAAAAACACACACTTCAATATGTTGGGATCTGGTCTTTTCCTACTTTCCTTGGTTTCTTGGATTTACGGTTTAGAAGCATCACAAGAGCAGTTCAGCGGCTCCACATGTGCCGTAAACTCCTGCCCAAGTTGCGATGCTACAAAACAGAGGAGAGAGGTGACTTCAACACAAGATTTGAGACACCAGCCTGCAAAGAGCGATTCTGGTGGGGCACCATCACAACCAGTTAGTTCCTTTGTTAAATGCCCAGTGCCAAGACCACGCTGTCACCACAGCCCACCACGGTGTGTGGAAGCCCTCATGGGCTGAGAGCCGACAGCGCCCTAGCTGCTCCTGAAAAACCAGCTGCTCTTGCAAGCCACAGGACATTTTCCAGTGTGGTTAGGAGGACCACTTCAGTCGGGGCTCTTCCAGATGAATCCTGCCTTTGAGCAAAAAAGGCAAGTGGGGGAGAAACCATCAGATTTGGAAACTGTTTTGTAATCTCCTGCCACACAATTTGGTTTTCAGGAAAACTTTCAACCCTTCCAACAGCCAAAAAACCAGACAAATGCACAGGTCTCCTACCATCTCCTGATGTACCAAGGCCAGAGTGTGGTGTGATACCTCACATCTGAGAAGCTGCACAAGCAGAAGGCAGTGACGCACCCAGGCAGGGTGGTGGAGGAGACAGAAAACACCACGTGAGATCAAACAGAGCCAAAATAATCACTTATGCTACAGCTAAATCATCTTCTCGTGTTGCCCTGCTGAACTCTGCGTGGCTTTCCTGGCACAAGGAGCACCTGGGCAACCTGCTGTGGTGCTGCTGGCCTCTGCATGAGGAGACCCTACGCCAGCAGGAGTGATGGTACTTTACACTCGTGAGACCGCACCTTGAGCACTGGGTCCAGTTTTGGGCGCCCAGTATCAGAAGGACATTGAGGGGCTGGAGTGGGTTTAGAGAAGGGCAACAAGGCTGGGGAGAGGGCTGGAGAACAGGCCATATGGAGAGCAGCTGAGGGAACTGGGGTTATTGAGTCTGGAGAAGAAGAGGCTGAGAGGAGACCTCCTTGCTGCCTACAACAACCTGAAAGGAGGTTGTAGTGAGGCTGGTGCTGGTCTCTTCTCCCACATTACTAACGACAGGACAAGGGAAAATGGCCTCAAGTTGCATCAGGGGAGGTTTAGGTTGGATCTTAGGAAGAAGTTCTTTCCTGAAAGAGTGGCTGGGCACTGGAACAGGCTGCCCAGGGAGGTGGTGGAGTCCCCATCCCTGGAGGGGTTTAGAAAACAAGTAGCTAGAGCACTTGAGGTCATGGTCTAGGATTTAGGGAGTCAGCACCCCTTCAAATCAAGGCTCCCAATTATTAGTAATAATCTTGTTTATTACTGATGGGCCCCAGGACAAACAAAAAAGGAGCCCTATTGGCCTCAACACTGTACAACTACGCTTAATTAGCCTCTTTCAGGCTGGTCCTTGAGCTTCTTTTAACAAGAAGTTTTTTAATATGAATTTCTGAATTCCAGAAATCAGCTCCCTGAAATTTGTGAGTCACAGAATCACAGAACATTAGGGATTGGAAGGGACCTCGAAAGATCATCTAGTCCAATCCCCCTGCCGCAGCAGGATCTCCTAGATCAAGTTGCACAAGAACACGTCCAGGCAGGTTCTAAATGTCTCCAGAGAAGGAGACTCCACAACCCCCTGGGCAGCCCTTTCAAGTGCTCAGTCACCCTCACTGGGAAGAAGTTCCTTCTCATATTGATGTGGAACCTCCTCTGTTCCAGCTCACACCCATTGCCCCTTGTCCTATCACTGGATGCCACTGAGCAGAGCCTGGCTCCATCCTCCTGACACCCACCCTTCACATATTTATCAACATTAATGAGGTTACCCCTCAGTCTCCTTTTCTCCAAGCAGAAGAGACCCAGCTCTCTCAGCCTTTCCTCATCAGGGAGATGCTCCACTCCATCATCTTTGTGGCTCTGCACTGGAGTCCAGCAGTTCCATGTCCTTCTGGAACTGAGGGTGCTTCTGTAAACCATTAACAAGACTTTGTCTTTCCAAAATGCAGCTGGACACCAAGCACTGTTTTTCTTACTTCAAGAAAAATCTGGGTTATAAAAGCTTGGTCCTTGGGATGTCAAATGCATCTTCAAAACACGAAGCCATGAAAGATCTCCATTCAGCTGGATGAGGAAAGACGCCCACAGGTAGGCAAGAGGATCACCAAGGCTGTCAGCACAGCAAATACAGGGAAGGAAAGTAAAGCCTCAGGCTTTTCCCACTTTCTCCAGAGGCATCTGGTCCTGCACATTATTACAGATGCTGAAGTAGCTGTAGCACAGGTCCAGTCTCCCACACCAGCCCTTGCTAAACTGGAAGGAAACAGAGGCCCATGAGGAAGAGGAAGGCAGCCCATCCTTCCGAGAGTCATTCACCCGCAGCATCAAATCTCCCCAGCCTGTCAGCAGATGGATCCTGAGGACCAGACCATCACTTGAAAGCACTTTACGACCATTTTCAAATGCAAATACTTCCCGCTGAGCCTTCACCTCGCTCAGATTTGTACCAATAATTTAGAGGTCACCAGCTATTACATCCTATTATCTAACCCTTCACATTCTGCCTTCTTTCTTTTCTCTGTTACTGTTCTCTGCTGCTTCCATTCACCTTTGAAGATGCCCGTTTAATTCAGCTGGATCTTTAGACCACGCTTTGGGTTCATTTCCTCCCAAGCTTAGTCTGGCTCCTTCTTGGCCATAAATGATACCTGGAGACACCACAGAAACCCCACAGCAAATACTGATTACTGCTATTTCCATGGGCTACACCGGTTAGGTCCTGAGAGTAAATGAAAGAGCTTGTTTCCACATTCTGGTCCTTCAGAGTAAAGGGCTACTCCTCCTCCTGACATGAAAGGCACTGAGGCAGAACCAAATAAACTCCCTCAAAAAATGGTTATTTCTCTGATGTGGTTAAATAAAGAAAATACAGCAAACTACTTTGCTTGGAGAGCATCTGGGGGGTGTTGGTTAGCAGCCAGCTGAACAGGAGCCAGCAGGGTGCCCAGGTGACCAAGAGGGTCAATGGCATCCTAGTCTGGATCAGGAATGGGGTAACCAGCAAGAGAAGGGAGGTGGTGGTGCCCCTGTGCTCTGCACCCTGAGTACTGGGTCCAGTTTTGGGTGCCACAGTATCAGAAGGACATTGAGGGGCTGGAGCAGGGTCAGAGCAGGGTGACAAGACTGGGGAGAGATCAGGAAAACAGGCCATCTGGAGACCAGTTGATGGAACTGGGGTTATTGAGTCTAGAGAAGAGGAGGCTGAGAGGAGACCTTCTTGCTGCCTGAAAGGAGGTTGTAGCGAGGCTGGTGCTGGTCTCTTCTCCCAAATTACTAATGACAGCATGAGAGGAAATGGCCTCAAATTGCATCAAGGGAGGTTTAGATTGGATCTCAGGAAGAAGTTCTTTCCTGAGAGAGTGGTTGGGCACTGAACAGGCTGCCCAGCCTCTCCAGGGAGGTGATGGATTCCCTTCCCTGGAGGTGTTTAAAAACTGAGTAGCTAAAGCACTTGAGGCTGTGGTCTAGGGGTTAGGGAGCTGTTGGGATGAGGGCTGGACTTGATTATCCTGGCAGTCCTTCCCAGCTATGATGATTCTATGATAAAAATCAATGTAGGTTCCATTCAGGCAACAAAACCAACAACATACTGCTTCCCATAGGCACGAGGCTCCTCATTTAAGGTGGAGGTTCCACAATTCCCCTCTGAATACCCAGCGCTGCAGCCTGCACCTCTCCACAGCACTCAGCCATCTCTGCTTGACATTAGTGCTAAACAATATTCATTAAGAGCATAACACTAAAGTGCAACATGTAAGTAAATCAAACTCTCAATGCTCTATTTTACAAATTTCATGGGCCACTGGGGATAATTAAAAGGGTAATTATATAAAGTTGGTGCAGTTTTGAGACTCAAATGACATTTTCTGCTTTAAAGCACTCGATAATCTGGCGGCTTTCAGCTAAGACAGTCTCCTCGTACTTTTATGGCCAAGCAGCATAAACACACAACTGCTTTTTTAAGACTCTTCATTTAGTTTTGTGCCCTCCCCACCTTATGGCTATTCCTAGCATCCTGTATTAAGACACTGAAAGAAATGAGGCTTTTGTTTTAAAAACCAAAGCCACAGGTCACCACCCAACGATGCTGAGCCTCCAGCCTGGCCCGAACCGTCGCTCGGAACGGAAACGGTATCGCTCTGGGTGTTTACAGCGCTGGGGCGCTGTCTGGTTGTCACTGTGTTTAACCACTGCTCTAAAGCTAGCAAAGTACATTACTGGTAGTAACAGCTCATGAAAAATACAGCGAAGAAACTGCTAGTGGCAGAAGCATTTAACTTTCTTGTTAGCAGCCTCCCCCATGTGGCACTTTAGCTCCAGCAAGTTGTTTATTATGTTCTGTGCCAGGCAAAACTGATTAAATGGGGCTCTTAAGAATCAAAGCGTTATAAATTCATGGAAATACAGCAAGCAATAAATTCCACGGAATTAAAAGCTTACTAGTGCTATTAGCATTTCAGGGTGTTTGCATTGTTAATAGTGACGCGCTAAAGCGATGGTCCTGCAAGACAAGGCGCCCCGACCGAACGGACGGGGCTTTAGCCGCTTCGGGTTTGCACAACGTCACCATCACTTGTAAATTCACCACCACGTCCTCAGCCCCCTCCCCGAAACTAAAATGCTCATTAATGTTTTAAAGACAAATCTGAAGCAAAGGTCTACAAGAGCAGAGATTTACGTCCCTAGTAAAAGGAAAGTATTCTACATGAAACATAATGGTGTTGTGGCTCCCTGGAAGAGATGGAGATCCCAAGGTGGAGAGGTCTGCCCTGACTGTGGGGAGGAGGCAGGGTGACTCCGCTGATGTTCCTGGAACACAACACAACAACTTACTGACAAATTAATAAGTAAACTCGATGTGGAGCAATTCTTAACACCAAGAAGAAAGGGCAATCTGGTCTGACCTGGTGGTCAGTAAATCTGCCACTGGGTCTCTAAAGGGATGTCTTCACTCCAGGTCACTGCATCAATGGAGGTCCATGGGGATGACTCCAGTGGCAAGGGAGGAATTTCTCAGGAGGAGCTGCAGAGCTTCACATGAAGCACTGACACCAGACCAGGGCGAGGCTTTCCTTTACATCCAGCTGTCTGCAGGTAGCTTGTAGTTTGTAGATGGGATTCCTTTTGAGCAGAAACCTGGTGAAGAAGCCACTTTAGATGTGTGGCTGGGCAGGGAGGACTGGGACACGTCTAACAGATGTACAAAGACATCACAGCACATTAGGGACCTTGAAAGATCATCTAGTCCAATCCCCCCACCACAGCAGGATCACCTAGATATGGACAGGAACACGTCCAGGCGGGTTTTAAACATCTCCAGAGAAGGAGACTCCACAGCTCCCCAGGGCAGCCCCTTCCAGTGCTCTATTGGTTGGTGGGTTTGGTTCTTTTGGTTGGTTGGCTTTAGGTTTTGGTTTAAGGAACAATTCTGCACCTTTCTGAGCAGCCATGGAACCCAACCCACAACAGCCCTGTGTGCAGGCCAGGGGGGCAAATCCAGCTGTCACTGCAGATGGGAGAAATCAAATCACAGCCTTGATAGCACATTTAAGGTTTGACACAGGATAAAGAGCTTCCCCAGGATGATGCCTCACACACACCAGCCACGTACAAAGTCAAGACAAAACCAAGACAGCTCTGTCCAGAGCCAACCGTGGCCTTTCCAGTCAGTGCAGAGGTAGGAAAACAAGCCCAGACGCTGAGTGTGGGGCTCAGGCTCTGCACAAAGCCCACGTTCACGGCAAAATAACCCTGTCCCAGGATTGAGGGGGTTGACATTTTGTTTGCCTCGAGCAAAACAAAACAAAGCAGTAGGTTTTAAACCGCTCAGAGGCATGTTGTCTTTTTGATGTATGCATGTCCTGGCAGTCCCACATCTGCATCGGGAGAGAAGCAGCCCTTTTATTTTTGCTTTTTTGGCAGTTCCTTAGTCCTTTTCATCTGAAAGTTGAAAATCCACCATCACTGAACCTGTGCAGCTCCGGGTTCTGCATATAAAAAGCAGCTGTTGAATACACGCAGGGAGTGAGGGCTTTTTCTTAATGTTTGAACAGTTCCAAGTTCAAACCCATTAAAGTCCAGGTCACCCTGGGATCATGTCACTACTAATGCATCCAGTTACGTGCTGAGGGAAACCCAATAGAAAACTATGATAAACTCCAGTTCTCCCACAGAGATACACTAAGGCCTTACTCCGACGATGCCACAGACGGCTCTGCATGGGCAGTGACCAGATGGGATGTCAGTGTCAGAGGAGAAAGTCAGGGAAAGTCTCTTTATAGTTGTTTTCAAATGCCCACAAAGCTTGTTTAGACCTTTTTCTCCCCCACCTTTTGGGGAAAGATCAACGTGTCATCCCACCGATGCTGTCTCGAACACACCAGCTTCCCACATCACCAGCAGCAGCCCCATCTTCCACTGCCCTTTGAGAAGGAACTCAGACTGAGCACAATGAAAACCCCTGACTCTGTGTGCCTTCTCCTTTCGAGTGCAGAGCCTCTGCACAGACCACAGAACATCAGAGATTGGAAGGGACCTCAAAAGATCATCTAGTCCAGGTCCCCCCACCACAGCAGGATCACCTAGACCAAGTCACACAGGAACATATCCAGGCAGGTTTTAAACGTCTCCAGAGGAGACTCCACGACCTCCCTGGGCAGCCCCTTCCAGGGATCTGTCACCCTCACTATGAATAAGTTCCTTCTCGCGTTCATATGGAACCTCCTCTGTTCCAGCTCACACCCATTGCCCCTTGTTCTATCAACTAAATGACATTCGCTCCATCCTCCTGTCACCTACCCCTCACAAATTTCTAAATATTAATGAGGCCACCCTTCAGTCTCCTCCAAGCTAAAGAATCCCTCTTGTTCTTGGAAGACTTCATGCCTGGCCAACTACATAGGAATGATAGGAATGCAGAAGACTTGGGAAGGTCCAGCTACTGGCTCAGCCATGCACAGAGGTACTCTGGGGTCTACCCTCTACAGATACCCAGTGTCTCATAACCCCCTTCTTTCCACACCACGAATAGTCAGGGATCCTGAAGCGCCTGGTACTAATCCAAGCCCACCTCTGCTCTAGATATGACAGCAAGAAAGGATGTTTATTCTCAATGATGGTCTTGGACTTGGCTCAGGGCACTCCAACTCCCTGTAACTAAAGCCTTCCTCACCAGTAGCTTCTGCAAGGGCTACTTCCAAGGGTCACTGGGACACAGGTGATGCACCATGGCACCACAACCGCTTCCTCCTGCCCAGCTGGGAATCACTGCAGGGTTTCAGCATGAGTTTCCAACACAGCCAAGTCTAGCACAACCCAACAATTCACCCAGCAACTCGCTGAGCTGTCAACCCCAACTGTTCTGGAGAATAAGGACTTAATGGGAACTTTTTGACCTTATCAAGTCTCTAAAAAATACAGCAGCGGATCTGGATGTCTTTCCAACCAAGCTGAGCGCAGCAGCTTACGGAGCAGCAACGCTCCAGCTGGCCTGTGGATCAGAGACTTAGAGCTCATCAAATACACAAGCTCTGAGAGAATCAGTGAGCACACGCTACTCGCATGGGATTCCCACCCTGCACATGTTGGGTTTGCATTCCTCTGCCTGCAACTGGCTGAAACTTACTACAGGGTTAATAAACTTGGGGGGGAAAAAACTGAGACTCACACAATATTAGGGTTTGAAAGGGACCTCGAAAGACCATCTAGACCAATCCCCCTGCCACAGCAGGACCACCTAGATCCAGTCACACCGGAACAAGTCCAGGTGGGTCTTAAATGTCTCCAGAGGTCTCAAAGATCCAGTCTTTATAATTTATTTTTTTTAAGGAGTAACTTCAAAACGAAATTCAAATTATCTAAAAAGAAATTCTCTAAAAATTCAAATTATCTAAAAATAAATTCAAACTATCTAAAAATAAGTTATCTAAAAATACCTAAAAATTATCTAAAAAATAAATAAAAGTTGAGTCTGGCTGAGGAGAAATGTGGAAGAACACCCCACAGCCTGTGTTTTTAAACTACAGCCTTCTAGTTACTCAACTTTACAAAGCAGCAGGATAGGCCAGACTCACCTTACAACCACATGAATTTAAAAACCCCAAATAATTAAGTTTTAAATGATCATTTTTCTAATTAGTATCTCCCCACCCCACACGTATTTATCTGCTGTGAAATGAGAGGCAGAATGAATTGTTTCAGAGATAAGCAGAGAGTAAACAACAAGTTTGGAACATTACAGCCCTACCCTGGCAATCTGTCTCCTATAATTGACCCTGCAGACAGGCTCACAAATTCTTACAACTTTTATAAGACCTCCTGTGGGCTGACTCTAACGTGCTCCAACACCAAGCTCCGAACGCTCGAAGCAAGTAGCACCAAAAGCAATTATCTCTCCTGTCTTAAAACAAAAGGAAACAAACAATAAAAAAACAGCCTTTTAGGGTTTTTTTACCCCCCTCCTCACTGGACATCAGATCTTAAAGAGAAACAGAGACACAAATTAACATGAACTTGGTCAGAAATGGTTGTTCCTGGCTTTTTCCAATAATGTTTTTAAACGATGTTCAATTTGCATCCAGTAAGGCTTTAAAAGCATCATTTTCCCCCAAAAAAATAGCTTTTCCCAGTGGTTGCAATACAATTTAAATGGAAAAGGGTGACAATAAAGCAAACGAACAATAAAAACAGCTGCATGATGTTTTCCTAATTAAAAAGGGGTTAAAAAAATCCCCCTCCCCAAGAGCAAAAGGTGTCATTGCCTCTGTTATTGATTTATGCTGCTGATGGCTTTGAAACGTGGCACCAAGATCTCTACAAACGACTACTAACGTCATCATGTCACGACTGGGTACCTCTGTTCCACTGGTGGAAGTGCCCCAGGAGCAGGAAATGCTGTGCCCTTCCACAGGGGTTTCCTGCCATCAGTGGGACCCCACTAACCCTCAACACATCAGAGGATCAAATAAAATACTCGTCTGGCAACGAACACGGGGACACACAGGGGCTATCAAATCTAACAGAGAGGGCAAGACATGAGCAGGAAGCAGACCCGTTACTCAGAAGATGCCAGTTTAACTTTTACATAGTCACAGAATCATTATGGCTCAAAAGTGGCTCAAATGGGCCTCCAGGACCAGCAAGTCCAGCCCTCATCCCAACATCTCCCTAACCCCTAGACTGTGCCCTCAAGTGCTCCAGCTACTCGCTTTTTAAACACCTCCAGGGATGGTGACTCCACCACCTCCCTGGGCAGCCTGTTCCAGTGCCCAGCCACTCTCTCAGTAAAAAACTTCTTCATATTTGTTCCTGTGTGACTTGGTCTGGGTGATCCTGCTGTGTCACAGGGGGATTGGACTGGATGATCTTTCGAGGTCCCTCCCAATCCCTAATGATTCTATGATATTTCATAAGAAGGGCACAGAGCTCCTGGAAGGTGTCCAGAGGAGAGCAACTCAAATGAGCAGAGGGCTGCAGCACCTCCCCTACGAGGACAGGCTGAGCAAGTTGGGGTTGCTCAGTCTGCAGAAGGGGGGAATCCCTGGTGACCTCCTAGCAGCTTTCCAATCTCTGAAGGAAGGGGGCTACAAGAAAGCTGGAGGAGGTCTTTTTTACATGAGTGCATAGCGAGAGGACAGTGGAAAGGGTTCCAGACTTGAAGAGGGGAGACTGAGGCTGGACACGAGGAACCAATTCTTTGCTGTGAGGGTGCTGAGATGCTGGAACAGGATGCCCAAGGAAGCTGTGCCTGACCTATCCCTAGAAGTGTTCAAGGCAAGGTTGGATGGAGTCCTGAGCAACCAGATGTGAAGGTGTCCCTGCCTCTACAGGGAACCAGATGATCATTAAGGTCCCTTCCTAACCCTGGCCACACTATTCTAGGATTCACCAAGAACCTATTTTGAAATCCCATATTCTAAACTACTGATACTAATGGTTTGCAGGGCAAATGACGTCAGAGCCTTAGTTACCAACGTCCCAATGTTTGTGCTTCCCCACTGAAAAAATAAACACTGAGCTTTGAGTCAGAAATGACCCTCTGGAGCAATTCAGCAGCGTTATGCAAAATGCTCTGAAAAGCACCGGGCCAGCAAGAGTGGGAGAGCCCCAAATCAACATCCACTGACCGCACCGGGAGCAGCGCTGAGCAATTAAACATCTCAAAGGTGGCATCTGAAGTTCCTGCCATTAGCTGCAGTGCAAAATGCTTTCACATGTTGCAGTGAGAAACAGGGGCAGCAACCAGGGCCAAAAAAGCACCTTTCTGTTGCCCTTCTGTAAGTGCCTTGGCTGTAGTACAAGTTGCCAAATAAAAAGGGTGGCCTCCAGTAATGTCCCACTGACATCACTGCTCTTGCACCCACTGCCACTGTCCAGCTGCTCCTGCTGTAGGACAATAAACCTGCCAGAAGATCCTCCTCTGGTGTGGGAGAAGGCAACAACTGTAGAGATGACCAAAAAAACCACAAAACATGACACCACAAAGCATCTACTTCTGGTGTCATTTCCTCACGTCTCCAGAGTTAACGGGGCAGGAGCATGCACAGTCCTGGCCACTTGAGTGTTCTGAAGGCAGGTTCTGAGCCTGCAGAGCCTACAAGTGGTCCTTGCCCTTGTGTCGAGAAGCAGGCAGGGCTGTGAGATGCTAATGGGCAGCAGCGCCAGATACCAACCCCCCTCAGCCTACCTACACTGGCAAGTGGCAATCACCATCGTGTCCACTGGCCCAGCAGCAGAGGCAAGTTGCAGCACAGCCCCTGGTTCAGCTATTCACCTGCTGCAGAAGGAAGACACCACTGGATCTTTCCATCACATCCTGAGATGGATAGTTCGGGCTGTCTGACCTGCAGCCCACGCCTGGGGTCTGGAGCAATAAGGACTGACACCAACCCCAAGCCTTTGCTCACCCAACGGGATAACACGCACTATGTCCTGACACATGATCCAGCTTAGCCTTGAAGAGCCAGGCTGGAAGTGGCCTGGCCTGCTCTGAACTGTGTGCTATGAGCTGTTTCCCTGGTCTATCTGTACGTAGGGCAAGTTTAAAGATGAACCCAGTGGTGTCCTTGATATCACCCATAAAAAGATCTATCAGCAGAGCGAGAGCACAGGCTGCTCATGCACAACTGACGGCACAAGAACAAGCGCCAGTTTTCTCAGCGCAGCTTTGACAGCAGCAGCCTTTCCCAAAGGGCTCCAGCTGACGAGTCAAACAGCTTCAGCAGTGCTACCCATCACCGCATCAACAACAAAACCCTAACACCAGTGCTTAGCACACAGAACATCAGCAACTGGAAGGGACCCTCAAGATCATCCAGTCCAATCCCCATGCCACAGCAGGAACCCCTAGACCAAGTCGCACAGGAACACGTCCAGGTGAGTTTGAAACGTCTCCAGAGAAGGAGACTCCACAACCCCCCAGGGCAGCCTGTTCCAGTCTTCATAAAGACCAGAAGGATTTGGTCCCAAAGCATCAGATAAGAGGATCAAAACCTGCTCCTGACTATCTATAAAGCTGAGAAACAAACCAACCCACTTGAAGATTTATAATACATGAAGGCACTCTAAGAAGAAGAAAAAAAGCAGCAAAGCTAAATGGGCCAAAAGCAAACAAAAGAAACATGTTCTCTTGAGATTGCTAATGCTGGCAGACAATAGCTGAGAAAGAGCTCCTCTGACAGATCTCTGAAGTCTTCAGCACAGCGTGCTAGTGGTCCATGCTAATGAGATTTGCTCAGATATTTTAAAATTAGTCCAAAATGTCTTAAGCTATTTTCTACATCTTCTTGACCCAAATGCTTCAGAAAACTCAGAGCTTCACCCATGTCTGGGCTAAACTTTTCGTTCAAACGAAGGTCTTCAAGCGCTTTGTGTTGCCAGAGGTCCATGTGCACACTTTTTACCTCAAAACATAGAGGTGGTTGTTTCTATTACCAGAAATCACAGAACATTAGGGATTGGAAGGGAGGAACCTTGAAAGGTCTTCTAGCCCAATCCCCCTGCCACAGCAAGGTCACCTAGACCAAGTCATACAGGAACACATCCAGGTGGGTCTTAAATGTCTCCAGAGAAGGAGACTCCACAACCCCCCTGGGCAGCCCCTTCCAGTGCTCTGTCACCCTCACTGGGAAGAAGTTCCTTCTCACATTCATATGGAACCTCCTGTGTTCCAGCTCACACCCATTGCCCCTTGTCCTATCACCAGATGCCACTGAGCAGAGCCTGGCTCCATCCTCCCGACACCCACCCTTCACATATTTATCAACATTAATGAGTGACCCCTCAGTCTCCCTTCTCCAAGCTCAAGAGACCCAGCTCGCCTCTAGTCCAACTCCCCCTGCCAGAGCAGGATCACCTAGATGACAGAAACACTTCACTGTGTTCAGTTTCAGTATGTCAAAGGTCTTAACAAGTAGGATATCACAGCCTCTCGGAACAACCTACATGTAAATAAATACAGTTTGAGATGTGGCCTGGCAGACACCCATCACTACCAGCCCACCTGGATCCCCATTTCCCATGGGGTTGGCACCAGCACTCATGCAAAAAGCTTCCAGTGTAGCTCTAGGCAACAGGGGCCTGTTGCAGAGAAAACATTGGGGAAAACATCTGAGAAGCAGGGTGTCTACTCCACTGCAGACCTTCTCATGGATGTAACTCAAGGACCCATATTCAGACTAAGACACACATCACATCTTGTAGGAGCAGTGGCCAGTTTTCCTCTGCAATACGTTAGGTCACAGGTTGGACTTGATGATCTCAGGAGTCTTTTCCAGCCTCAATATTTCTGTGTTTTAAGGCCATTAGGTTAAACCTAAGAAAAGTCAAGGTGTCAACTCATCAAGGGAAAAACATCATCTTACTAACTACCTACAGCCCAACAGAAAACAGGTACAGAAACAGGAATGATGGTGTCACCACCAGAGTCTCCCAGAAAGAGAATGCTCAGGAGAAACTGCACACACAGCCGAACCTTTCACCAACAGAAACTCCGCTGGACAAGTTCACCTCAGGGCTTTTCCCTGGAGCTCCTCCTGCTATGGCCAGCAAAGATGTGGCACAGTGACATGCCAACCTGTCCTCGAGAGCTACACCTCTACCTAATGAACCAAAGTTGGGAGGACTCCTGATGGAAAAATAACCCCAGTACTTTTGTGTCCTGGCACAACCCATCTGTTTTGATCGAGCTTAGCTCAAAACAAGTCTTTCTGACCTTTGTCCTGGCCAGAAGAGGAGGGAAGAGAAAACATACATCTTACACAAGTGAAAGCTCAAACTCACAGATTTATCTATTGATCATCTCATCTGGTTCTGAGACGCAGCAGGCAGCACCTGTTTGATTTATCAATACTGAAACAGCATTTAACAGTGACAAGCACTAACGATGCAAATCCAAAGTGCTGAGAGTTGGGGAGGACCAAGAGGGCTGGGAAGTGCCGATGGGGCTGAGGAGAACCAAGAGGGCTGGGAAGTGCTGATGGAGCTGAGGAGCACCGAGAGGGCTGGGAAGTACCAAGAGGGCTGAGGAGCATCAACGGGGCTGGGGAGAACCAAGAGGGCTGGGAATTGCCGATGGGGCTGAGGAGCACCGAGAGGGCTGGTGAGTGCCGGCAAACAGGAAGCATCTAGAATTTTTGAAAAGCTAGACTTTTTAAAACCAGAATTTAGAAAACCCTCTAGAATTTCGAAACACTTAGAATTTTTTAAGGTGTGAAGCAAAACTGTGCTAAATCCTTTGTGTCGATTTCCCCCCACCACCACCACCAGAAGTTCTCCTGCAGGATTCTCTGCCGCCTTCGACGGCTGCGCGTGCCTTTTGTCGGCAGTAACGTACAACTTCGGCAGCGTGTTCTGCGCCTCTCAGTTCTTCAGCTGTCCCCGAGTGACGACGCCCGCTGAATGGTGTTTGATTATTGAACACGCTTTCACAGACACTTCAACAAATGACTGCTCCTGCAAAACTATCGCTATCGCCCGTAATTCCCTAAAAATACATTTCCCCTCCCTTCTCCCCAAATCAAACATTTCCATTCAAATTCTTACGTGGAGGAAAAACTGACATATAATTAGGCATTATGCCTAACGGCGCTAAAGAAAGGAGAACGCAAACATCTTAATTCTGAAGGTTTAACCGTCAAAGCCCCTCGCTGAATCTACTCCGTTATTTGCGCCTCCGTTCAGAGCTCTTTGGAGCTCGCGGGGAAAAAAGAAAGCAAACAGAATCGCGGTGTAGGAGTCTATTTCACTAGCTCGGCGTCGCATCCCGCTCCGCACGCCCGAGGCCAGGCTCACACGCAGCGCTGGGACGCCCGGGGCCACGCGGCCGCTCCTCGAGGAGCACAGAGTCCTGCTCTGTAACCGCACCGAGCGGCTTAAGCGCTAACTCAGAAGATGGGATTTCACCTGAAATTAAGCTATCAAGCAATTGAGCTCAAACTCAATCAACCAAACCCTTAACCTTCCCTGTTTCAGTGGCACTGCTCTAATTAGGACTCTATCACTGCTTCCATTCCTGTCTCCTAGTCTCACGGTTTATTATCTCAGCGGTTTCAATTCTCACCCAGTTGAAATTTGACATCCAGTTTCTGGGACCACATATCCTTCGTTACCGCTTTATTTTATAAAATATACTGCAAGATTATGGACTGATCCCACAGCACATGGGCTTTCACGTTGAAAGCGGCAAGTGGAAGCAGGACGGAGCCAAAGCCTCCTCAGACAAACAAGTCCTCTTGGTAAAGGATGATTTGAACAAGTTATTTTCCATCAAGTTGTGGGTTTTGTTGTGCAGTTTGAAAACGTGATCAAACCTACTCCAGGGCTGACCCCACGGCTCTCCAGTCCTGGGGGGTCTTCCCACTGAGCACGATGCAGAGCTTGGCTGAACCCTACTTACCAGCTCTGCCCAGGGGTGTGGGGCGAGGCCCAAACAACCTCTGATACTGAGGAGGTCAGACTGAAAAACCTAGTGGTCTTTTTCCAGTGGCACATTGCACAATCCACCCAAACTGCTTAGGGCTGAAGGATGCAAGGCCAGCGAGTCTGTCTGGCTCGCACGGTGTCCTGATGGTAGCAAAACAAACCTGCTTGTGGGGTCACATCCTACGAACTTCCAGTGAGCCAAAAGCTAGTGGTCTGCATTTATCACACCCAAATTCCTCACTTTCCTGGGTCACGCAGGATCACGGCCACGCGTGAACTGCGGCGGATCCACAGTGACTCCAGTCATTTTGAAGCCCTCTGCTGTACCTGGGACTTGAATCACAATCACAGAACGTTAGGGATGGAAGGGACCTCAAAAGATCATCCAGTCCAATCCCCCTGCCAGAGCAGGATGTCTTCTTCACAAAAACCCAACAGGGGAAGACTACTGCAAGGCAAGGAACCGCCATCATTGAGCTAAGCGATCCTGCTGTGGCAGGGGGATTGGACTGGCTGATCTTTTGAGGTCCCTTCCAATCCCTAATGTTCTGTGATTCTGTGATCATCGTGCACTGCAGGATGTGCTGCTTCTTCGATAGCTGAAGTGCAGCTAATATCTCAGGGCTCCACCATAAAAAAAACCCCAGTAATATCCAAATCTTGAAGAGAGGGATACATGACACAGCTGACACACACCACGGCCATGGCCATGGACTGCAATGTCCACTTGAACTTTATGAATTTTATCCCCACTAAATAGATATTTTAAGTAACAAAGAACCAGGGAGGGGGGAGAAAAAAACCCCCCACATCATCCTCAGATCTATTTTAATTTAAAACAGAAGAGAACAGGGCCATTTCTTTTCCTCCCCCCTTGAAGCATACTTTACTCAAATGAAAATAGCTCTAATCCAGCGCGATGCGTTTAGTCATTCTGTACAATTCTAAGTTTAAAATGAAATCACCATTTTATATTCAAACAAGGTCAAGAGCACAGCACTAACGAGCACTGACATCACAGCGAACAGCAGCCACTGCTCAGCGCTTACATCAGTGTTGCTTGTTGCTATGGTGCTTAACCGACTATTAATTTCTGAAGGAAGGTGATTATAAAGCAGCCACATGAACCTCAGTCAGATGACACCCTTCGGCACCCAGCACCCTGATCTGCCCAGCTCCCGCAAGTTCCTCTCGTGCATCACCACTTCTGTGCGGTTCATGTTCCTGCCCAGCTTGAAACTTTGGACCGGAAGAGAGGCAAAGAGTTAACTCGGGAAGACAAGGGACTCTCATGCTGCTTTAAATAAAGATCACTCTGCAGAGAGTCATCTTTCTTTTCCTTTTTGCTACGTTCCCGAAGACCAGGAAGCGTGTGTTGTAATTTCTGCAGCGATAACAGCGGTCGAATTAACAGCTCAATCCCGCTCTCCGGCTCCGCTCGACACGCTGCTGTAAATCCAGCAGTGCCTCGGCCCGGGGGGAAGCAGCGCTGAACCGAGCTGACCGTTCCCCAGGGGTCTGGCCCTGATAAAGAGGTCTTGGTGCAAGGGTTGTGCTGCTGCAGCAGCTCACATGGATGCCAGGCCATGGGCTTGGCCACGTGGCCACCACGACCAGCTAGAGCAGGAGCTGCCCATTCACACATAAGCCTTGTCTGGCTGCCGAATGGCCTTTGTAGATCACAGCTGAAAGCCAAAAAGTGCATCTCTGTGGCCCTGCCCCTACACTGCAGCTGGACTCCTAACAGACCATTGGCTTCCCAGGCAAAACACAGGTTTCAGGGCACAGCAGTGGCTCCAGCAGCTCATCTCCAAGCCCAGCCCCACAATCTCGTATCCGTGTCACCAGAAGAGCCTCTGTCTGTGCGACTACAGCGCGTTCCTGAGGTTTGCAGGATCAGATCCTTCCGGCAGGAGCTGTGTGCAAAGCAGCGCTTGTATTTACCTTCTGCAGTTGCTCCCGTGAAGCAATCTTCAGTCACAGCCACCCAAAAAGGTCACTCTTCTTACCCTGCGGAGACAAGAAGGGGACACACGTGACTGCTGGGTCGGCGTCAGCACCGACACCCGGAGCATTTTCCTTGGCACCACCATTTGCAAGTCCAAACATCAATAAAGCAACAAACGAATCTAATCGCGTTTAATGGCGAACGACTTCGAGAGGGAGAGTTAATAAAAACAATCGAGTCACAGGACTGCTGCTTATCAGTACCAGCCAGTGCGAGGCTCTTCAGCGCGAGCAACTTGGTTTGGGGGAGGGAAAAGAAGGGAAAAAAACCCCATGCAGATGAGACATCTTTGTTCTCGAGCATAAACTTTCTTAATCTTGATGTCTATCAATCTATTTTCAGTTTGAATAATAGATGAGTTCAGTCCTTTGTTTCAGAAACCTGACTATTGTCTGAATGGGTTCTCCTCACTTAAGGCGTTTTAAGACCATTTGTAACCGCTGCTATTTTAGCTTCTCAATCCTTTCTCTCTGGTTTTTTTTTCTCCCCCTCCCCATCCTTCCTTTTTCCCCCCCATAGAGACACACAGTCCTGGAGATTTTTAAAACTAGCTGCATCTTGCTAATCTAGAAAAGTTGTTTACTGTCTTGGGATGTCTTGTCGCTCAGCATCACCACGAGCACCGCCGACTACAAGCCAAGTGGCCAAGAGCAGCGGGTATCACAAAGAGAAGGGATTCGAGAGCATCTTTAGAAAAAGTAGGAGGGAGAAAACAGCACGTGGAGGGGGCTCTTTTTTTTACCCTGTATATTACTGCATCTTGTGTACTCGCTCTTATGCAAAAGAGAATGTAAGCTTTTAAGAAACATGACAATCTGCCACTTTCTGTTCGTGTAATTGGGATCAACATATGGTACCAGAGAAAAGAAAAAACATTTGTTTATTAATTTAGATCAAGTTACTAACTCAAACCGCTCGCGGCGTGCGGGATTAATTCCGCGTCGATCGGCCAAACACCCTCACAGGGTCAAACGGCAACACGTCACGCCGCCACAACGCCAACCTGCTGCTGCAGGGGCGCGGGATGACGCCCCAGGAGGACAAAGGAACGTGCTATCGACGCCGATGACACCACACGCAACGGAAAGTTGGTGACGCGGGGCCGCGTGAGGAGCAGCTACGTGAAACTCCAGGTCGGAGTTTTGGGGGTGTTTGTGAAACCCGTCGACTGGTAAGTTGTGCTATTTACATCGCTAGGTGAGGCTTGACTAATCAAGTGGTAAAATACCAACCTCTGGGGAAAGGCACAAAAATAGTGGGGGGAATCAATCAGAATCTTCACTAAGTTCTTTCCAAAGAAAAATGTACTCATTTGCCATTTATTTTGGAAGGAAAAATGTTTTCACAACGAGGATGAGACATCACTTCTTCACCATTGAAACCCAATTAATTTCAGCCAGGAGGAAGGGGAAAATAAAGATTGCTACCTTGAGAGGAAACAAATCTTGGCTTTATCTGCTGCTCACTGGCATTTGGGTTTATTTTGATTTTATTCTTGATGTTCGGAGCAAGAAGCTTCTCACAGTTCACATCACGTGGTGCTAGAGGATCAGGGGGCCACAAGGTTGGCTGTATGGGAAGCCCTGGCTACGTTGCCGGGGAACACATGTAAGACATTCCTGATTGTGCCCTGTAAAGGACACGACACCACTCCATCGTAACAGGTCAGGTCTCACCTTCCTGAGAGTATGTAAAACAATACATCCTCTATGTAAAATACGTGACCTCTGCCACACGATCTGCTCCTAGATTAGCAACAATAAAGGCTTTCATCCTGCTTGGCTGCAGGGGTTATCTTCAATTTGACACTCGAAACCGCTTTTCATATTTATCTGTTTGATAAATTTTCTGGGTATTTGGCAGTCAGAGCCTTATTTTGGCAGTATTTTTGCAAGCAGACTCCAGTTCTACCCGGAGCCTTCCTGAGAGCGAGCGAACCATCTCAAAAACGCGCTCGTTAAGGAAAGGGCTGGAAACTACACGTTTGTGTAAGATGCGCACACGCCATTTCTTCTGGCAGCGCGGCGCAAGGCCGGTAGCGTTTTCCAAACACAAACACCCAGCCACAGTGTCCCACCACCAGCTGGTGGGAGACCAATCGGTTCTACACCAAGGGCAGCGTGTGGGGAGTTCACAGAACATCAGGGATTGGAAGGGACCACGCAAGATCATCCAGCCCAACCCCCTGCCACAGCAGGATCACCTTGATCCAGTCACACAGGAACATGTCCAGGTGGGTTTTAAACACCTCCAGAGAAGGAGACTCCACAACCCGGCTGGGCAGCCCCTTCCAGTGTGAAGCCCCTCACTGTGAAGAGGTTCCTTCTCATACTGTTGCGGAACCTCACGGCGCATCATCTCTTACAAATTACTCCCTCAGAGAAACCCAGGCAGCTTTCACTTCTGGTTCTGTGTCTTGCTGCGTGCTACCTGGCTTTCAGAAACGTGGATAATGCACCAGTGAAGTGAAAATGAGGAGCAGAGACAGCTGCTCCCACCTGCAAAAAGTCCTCGTCAATAGTCTAGAAGTCGAGCAGTATCTCCGAGCCCAGGAACACAAATACAGCCTCTCCTCCTGACAATGTTTATACGGGGGAGCGAATGGATGTAGGCAACACACATTCCTTCCATCATGCTGTCTTTAAGATAAACACCGAGCACCATCAACACCGTAAGCGCGGGTGTGGAGCAAACAAAGCAGAAAACCCCGTCCCACCAGAGCAAGGCGCTTGGCTACACTCAGATTTTCCTCCAAGGAGATGATTAAAACAGAAAAGCAAGCCACGAACACAAATCCACTGTGCAAGCAGCAGTGGTCCTGTCTCACGAGTGGAGGGGAGGTCTCCAAATGCGACACCGTCCTCTCAAACTGACCAGCACCCCACACCAGCAATGGTCCTTGCAAAGCCACGTGCCCTGCTCAGATTTTATCACTTACTCCTGGAATCACGAGGTTTGTTTGACGTGTGCCTCAGTTTACCCACCAGCAAGACAGGCAAATGGCTCTGTTGACACATTTTGGAGTCCTTTGTTACAAAAGTACTTTTAAAAATAGGATTTTAGAAAGACAACTGGTAATAATCTTTAAAAGGAGCATGACCTGAGCCAGTGCCATAACCTTCTCAGCTGGCTTCATCAGAAAGGCCCCCTACTGCTCTGCATCAGGTCACAGAATCATAGAAGAGTTCAGGATGGAAAAGACCTTTAAGATCATCAAAGTCCAACCACAGACCCAACTGTCCCAAGGCTAAACCATGTCCTTAAGCTCCAAATCTACATGATTTTAACATGGCCAGGGATGGCGACTAAACCATCATCCTGGGCATCCTGTTCCAGTGCCTGATGGCCCCAAGTCCTACCTGGTACCAAGGGACCAGACAAAGATCAGAGGCTTTGCCCTTGTGTCTGCAGTCAGGTTGAACCTTGCAACTCTCTTGATCCCACAACACTGACCTGATGTAGTGGTCTCCAGCTTCAGGGCAGAGAGATCATTTTGGGGAAGGCTGCAGAATGGAGCCCTATTTCCAAGCGATTAGAGCAAAGCCAAATAATATAAAGAAGATGCAGAAACACAGAGCACTGCAGGATGGAAGTTACTCAAAACAGCAACATGTCTGCTAATATCTAAATGAGAAGAGCCTTGGGTATAGCCAAAAATAGATCACCAAAGGCCTCGATGCCACACAGGCTGGCTGTGAGTAATTTTACAAAGGGAAGTACAGCACCAGCCGAGCTGGTCCCCTGCTCAGAATTACACTTGCACATTTTTTAGCCCGTGTCCCAGCCTTGATTCATTACTGGAAACCTAAAGCTGCAAAGGAATCTCCCTCTCAACTACCTAGAAAGCACATTTTTTATTTTTTTTTTTAAAAAGGGAGTGAAGTTAACACACCCAGGAGAAAACCCAAAAGCTGTTCCTGAGATTTGACTTCAATTGATTTTTTTCTTACACCAGACCAGCTGAAGCATTTAATGCATCTGATTAAAATATTTACTATGCAGCTTCCTGAGACCTTTAAAATATCAAAACTCGATCATCAAAATAAGCACTTCTGGGCAGTAATTCCTTCTAAATAAAGTGAACCATAAGCATCTCCTACAGCTGCTGCTTTTCCCTTCAAACATCCCTCAGTCCCATTCAGCTGCACACGGGCTGAAATACATCCCACTGTTCTCACAATTTTCTTCTCCTAAACAGTAAATTATTTTGTCAATAATTGGGGGGGGGGGAGCTTTTGATTTGGAATTTTGCTAATCCTGTAAATCCAGCATAAACACTGATTGTGAAGAGCAACCCCTGGTGCCAGATGTGGGCCCTATCCTGCCTACTATCTCACCTAGTGCAGTCGGTTGGGGTACTTGCAGGAGCCCCTGCAGACCTGCTTGGAGGGCAGTCGGTCCTCATCGTCTCTCTGGGTTTGTGGTACCTGTCTTATTTTTGAAGTATCCAGCAACTTCAAGAAATAACAACAATACATTTAACTGAGTCTTTTAAATAACCTGAGGGAGAAATATTTCTCCTGACCTCAGGAGAGGCTCTTTTTTATCCCACAGCATGTGTTAAATCTTGGGAGGCGCCGCACAGGAGATTTTCCATAGCAGGAGTCATTATCACCTCCTCAGAGAGTGAAAAGCAGGTGAAGGTAAACCTGCCAGAGCCCCAGCGAGCACACTTCTCCCACCTGGCTTTGAAGAGGGGGGAATGGATTTGGTACAGGCCAGCACACCGGGATATTAACACTGGCTACCCTCCTTCTCCCCAGAAGGAGGGAGCAAATCAGCCTGTATTTTAATTTTCAGTCATCAGCAGGCTGTTCAGAATCTCTGGCTGTTGCTTGTTATTTATTCTAAACAGGAATAAAAATAAAATCGAACTAAATGACAGCGGGAGGACAAAGCTGAGCACAGCACTGCCTCCTTCACCACGACATCACCTTTCGAGCTCACTGTACCCTGGGAAAAGAGTCAGTCTGCGTAGGAACAGACTGCCTGCTACCCAACTAATCACAACCCATCCCCGCCCGGCTTTTCAACAGCTCTTGCAGGGAATTCGGGCACAGTCACAGCCAAGTTAACGCAGCTCGATGCCAGCTCGGGGCTGGAACCGGGGCTGCACGTCCTGCATCTCGCAGAGATGGGCTGCTCGGGAGGGATCACAGCGGATCTCTGAAGTCACTGGAGGTGAAAGCACCGAGCCTGTAGGTGCTCAAGCGAGGGAGGAGAGGCCAGCTGAGCTCAGCTCCTCTCACCCGGGCGAGCTCAGAGCCGGCGGATCACACGCAGCCGCCCGCTCGCCGCGGCTTCCCCGCTCCTCAAGCGGCAACTCAGCCCCCGCCTCCCCCGCCGCTCACGCAACTCTCCAAACTTGACCTCGCCTCTCCCGAGCGCCCAGGGGCACTTCCCTTCCCCGCAGCACGGCGGGAGGCTGGCGGGGAGCGCGGCGTTTGCGGGGCCGCCCCGTCCGGCAAGTCCCGCACAACTCGCGGAGGGCTGCGGGCACCGCCCGCTCCTCTCCTCCAGCCATCCCCCCGCTGCTCCGGCTGCTCTCCCCCACCTCCTGGCAGTTCCGCAGCCCCTCCACGCTACCCCCCCCTCACCTCCCACAACGACCCCTCCACCCCACCCCACCCCGCGGGCAGCAGCG
>VXBP01006645.1:404068-433099 GCA_013400115.1 Rhinopomastus cyanomelas | reverse complement strand
TGCCTATTGCAGTACGACGTTCAGTACTTTATTCACAAGTATATTCCAGAAACACCTGTATTCTTGATCCAATTCCCTGCAAAACAAACAACCCCCGAACAACTGCCTCGGCGGAGCGGGTCTGGACAATTAAAACCAATCAACCCAACCGCCGAGTGCATTTATAAAACAGAGCAGACCCAGAAAGTATCTGACTCTACCCGAGTGCAAACTTACCCATTAATGAGGCAGAAAAGGGCTTAGAGCTGCACAGTAATTCCCAACCAACTGCTGAAAAGTTGAGAGTTTGGAAGAACTAAAAGCACTTTGGACTATCCAGCCTCTCGGCACTTCGACACTGGCTGCAGTGTGAGGAAGGGCTGAAGGTATGTGGTCTAAACACAACAAAAGCCACTGCCTTACTGTAGATTAAATATGCAGGAAGAGGCCCCTTTGCATAAACACAAACACTCAGCAAATGAGTAACTGGCTCAAATCAGACGCCTGCTGTGCATTCTACCTGTCCTGATCTCTGACAAGCTGAACAGCCTGTTCAAGGGGAGAGGAGCTACAACAAAAATCAGCTCAAATCACAGTAGCACCAAACGCTTCCCTCGTGCAAGAGTAAATAACAACAGCACCAACAACGCCATGCCAAGCGTTCTTTTCCCCCACAGCTAAGCGTTGCTCTGGCAAGGAACTCCATCGCGTGCTTTGCCCGCGTTGGCTCAGCCACCCAATCTCGCCAGAGCAGAAGAAACACAACCAAACACCACCTGTACAATTCATTTGCGGGAGCCGCGCTGACGTCCAACACGTCCCTGGGCTGCTCTTCTCTTAACGAGGATTTTGAATTCATAGAGACTTTGGGCTGAGTTGAAAGAGTCAGTCCGATTTCGCTTGCGCCGCCTCTGTTTTGTTTCAGATCTATAAAGACCCTCCACGCAGGGCTAGTTCAGAGGCTCTCAGTCTCTGCACGTTGCACACCTATTTACTAGTTTATTTGGGGAAAAGGAAGAAAGTCCTGAAGTCTCCCTTAAATCACGTTATTTTTAAAATAAGACTCTGGTAAAAAGGCCCCTCCAAACTATATTTACTTCAAAACCCAACTAAATTAAAGACTGTGATAACCACCAAGCACCTCTAAGCATTTATTATCATAATCGAATACACATAATTACAGACTGTGATTTACTCTCGCTTCTGGAGAAATAAATTATTTCTTCAGTCTCGTTTCTCCTTCCGTTTTGGAAACAGGAGGGAGCAGCAGCACAATTTTAAAGCAACTGGAATTCACCAGTGTCCCTTCCGAACTTAGGGAGTCAAATCACACTGACCTCTTATTGTAAGTCCTGGCCACGTGTTGGTTTTGGTAATTCAATTATTTTTTAATAATGTGCAGTATTAAATGATTGCCATTGAAACACAAATATGATTAAACTCCTCCTGCCTCACTCTCTCTCGTGGCTCCAGACTCGGGCGTAATGTGGACGACATGACTGCGTCCGGCATGACTGCGTCCGGCACTGGAATTTCATTCTGAAGGAGCACTGACATGCAGGCAGACATTCCGGCTTTCAAAGATGCCACATGGCTACTGGATTCTCAAGCATGTGCTACAGATGATTTCAAAGGATGCTTTAACATGGATCAAGCACCTTCAGTTCCACTGGGCAAACTCACAGAATCACAGAATCTTTAGGGATTGGAAGGGACCTTGAAAGATCGTCCAGTCTGATCCCCCTGCCAGAGCAGGATCACCTAGACCAAGTCATAGAATCATTAGGGATTGGAAGGGACCTTGAAAGATCCTCTAGTCCAATCCCCCTGCCACAGCAGGATCAACTAGATCAACTCTTAGAGTACAGAGGGAGATTTTACTTTTCCTTGCACAAACCAGCCACGTCACAACACGACAGAACAGCTACCGTGAGCTATTCAAGTCTAACAGGATAAAAACCCTCTACACAAAAGAATCCTGCCAGAAATTTTACAGGCCCTGGATCTTTCTCCATTTTGGCATTGAAATGACCTTCCAAAGGAGGTGTCAGATAATACGGTTCACACCGAGGATAGCGATCTAACCTTGATGCAAATAAACCATAGCACAAAATTTAATCAGGATATCGGTGTGTAAAAGCCTTTGTCCATCCCAGTGGAGCTTCTAATGACTGTTCTGGCAGTTCTGGCGGGTAGTTCTGCCTCCCCGCTCATCTGTGTCTCATACTGGTTGAACAAGCTAATGGGACTGCTGGTAGTGGAATCCAATATTAATCAGAGAATCACAAAACATTAGGGATTGGAAGGGACCTCGAAAGATCATCCAGTCCAATCCCCCCATCACAGCAGGATCCCCTAGATCCAGTCGCACGGGAACAAACCCAGGCAGGTTTTTAGTGCCTCCAGAGGAGGAGGATCCACAACCCCCCTGGGCAGCCCGTTCAGTGCTACCCTGCATCATGCAAAACTGGATGCAACTGAACATATTATACAATTACAGGTAGTATCTAATTCCATAGGTATTAGAAACCAGGCTCTAAATTAGTATTTTAACAGAGAAAGTGAGTTAATGACTGCATTTCAGTAGGGTACCTACGAGCGCTGGATCCACCAGGCTCGCTGCTGTAAAGCCTACTCTGTGCTCACACAGAACAGACACAGGACCCTGACAAAAACTGGCAGGCAAGCTTTAGATGCTGAGTGACACATACTGATGCACAGAGTCAAAGATGTCATCATCATGCAAGCTCCACTAGTTATGAGCTCGAGAGAAAAATGAAACAAAAAAACCCCCTGCAAAATAAAGCAAAACACACACACACACAAAAGAGAAAGGCTAGGGGGAGGGAAGGGGGGGTGAGAGCAGAGCAAGACCTCCAGAAAATAAACAGGGTGTACAGTTTCAAAGGCTACAGACACAGACATTTCATTGTTCAAGCCAATTATCAGTGGAAAATAATAACAACAGATGGATTCAGAGTCACTGACTTTTCATATGCACTTCATCTCTGCACAACAGATGATGAAACGCGAGAGCTATCTCGGAAAGGCAAAACATCTTTCAGTAAAAGAACTCTATACTCCAGATGGGGACCTTCTAAGGCAGCTGATTATCTTCTTATAATGTTGTAAGATAGACTTACTAAAACATTTCAAGAACTGATCAGATAGGATGAGCACAATGGCATCATTATGAGGAGCAAGTTGCTTTGGCTTCAGACTTGTGGCTAAACTAGCCAGATTTCAGAAGGGTCAGAGCTGCCTGTTACCTCATTTTGCCGCAAGCAGCGGTTCCTCAGAGAGGCTGCTGCTCACAGCCCAGGCAAACCGTGGAGGTTGGCTCTGCCACCAGATGCAGGTGCAGGGCCACAGCACAGACAGGTCCCCAGTAAAAGTCCTACCCCCACGAGCGAGGAGAGTCCACCATCCTTCCGCGAACACGCGGCTCCGCACAGGGACAAAGCCCGCTCACGAGCACGACCGTTTCCACTGCAACTGCTAGATGTAGAGGGACCTCTTCATCCAGGAGCCTACGTAAGGAGCAACCACTGGAGCTAGACCCGCAGAAACTGCTGCGAGGCACAAATAAGCCATAAATTGACTCTTGCAGAGCCTTTACAACAACTCATCTTTTTTTATGGGAAAGAAAAATCCGCTTTCAAAGGGAAATAACAAATACAGGCAGGTTTGGGCGGTTCCGGTGATAAGCAGTTCCAACAAATGTCACCAACACCCAGCGAAGAACCACCTACCCAGCACGACCTTTTCCCACTCGACCTGAATACCACAACCTCTGTGTTTTTTGATCACATGAATCAGGTACGCCACCAGCTCAAGACTTGCAAAAAAGTGCTGGAAAAATTAGCTCATTAATCTTTGAGACAACGTTTCTTCAATGGAAGAATCCCACGTAGAGCAGCGCGTTCAAACCAACCGGCTGCCATTTCCACGAGAAGCGTTTAAAACAAAACAAAACCAACCCCTATGAGCTCTGCAAATCACCGACTTCATACTGAGGGGTACAACACCCAACGCTGAACTCGCACCGACCGCTAATTTATTTGACACGTTTACAAACTACTTCTTGAGTGGAGAGCTGCTGGCCTCAAACGCGAAGGGAAGAGACGAGCTCGTGGGCACAAAGCGTCGAGTTTCCTCTCTTGGTGAAGCGCTTTGTCAAAAGTAAATTCGCAGGGGAACATACGAGCAAAGAGTAAATTTTTGCCCAGGGCAAAATTCTGCAACTGCTTTAAGAAGCAAACAAGAACACAAAAGATGTGTAATACAACCATCTGGCTCTACTCATGCTATATCAATAATCCCCAAAATTTATCCCCACCCCCTTAATCAACCCACACTGATGCCACCGAACCAAATGGCATCACTTATGCTTCCTGCCCATCACATTTTGAAATGGTATTTAATATGCATCCAGTACATATTTGCATGTTAATCAATTTATTTCAGAAAAAAAAAATGATGATATTTTTTGCTTCTTGGAGCTATTTCACTCTGGGGTTGTTGGGTTGGTTTTTTTTTCTGCTTATTCACACTGGGATCTCTAAAACCACCAAGAAAGTCCTTGTGGTAAAGATCTCTCACATCAACACGGCGTCTCAGGTATCAGGATAACGTACCGGTCAAAATTTCAATCTCTTCTCTCTAGTTCTGTGTCACGGTGTGAAAACAGCAGAGGGTGGATAACACTGTGCCAGCAAAATTAGCTGTTCGAGAAACAGGGTGACGCGATCCGAGCTGAACTCCAGGTTGGACGCGTTTCTAAGTGTCGCCTTCCGCTGGGATGCGGGGAAGGATTTATGCAGAGAGCACTAGAATGGGCTGACCAGGGGGGCTGTGGAGTCTCACAGAGTAGAATCATAGAGTCATTAGGGATTGGAAGGGACCTGGAAAGGTCATCTAGTCCAATCCCCCGGACACAGCAGGATCTCCTAGACCAAATCAGAGTCAGTCAGGGTTAGAAGAGACCACAGGATCATCCAGTTCTTCTTTGGAGACATTTAAAACCCACCTGGATATGTTCCTGTGCGACTTGGTCTGGGTGATCCTGCTCTGGTAGGCGGATTGGACTGGACAGTCTTTCAAGGTCCCTTCCAATCCCTACTGTTCTGTGAATCTGTGGCTTTGCCATAGAGAACTGAAAAATATTTCACAGAATCATAGAATCATCAGGGATTGGAAGGGACCTCAAAAGATCATCTAGTCCAACCTCCCTGCCACAGCAGGATCACCTAGAACAAGTCACTCAGGAACATGTCCAGGCAGGTTTTAAACATCTCTAAAGAAGGAGACTCCACAACCCTTTGCACCTATTCTTTCAGGCTGTCCTCATCCAGGAGCCAACCTGCTCATGAAGGAGGAGGAAAACAGGGCACCTCCTGGCCATGGATGAAGGATGTGGCTCCAATGTCAGTTGGCTGCATGGCCGCTCTCCCTTCCCACCCCTAGACCAACCCATCATGGGCAGACAAAGCCAGCTGTGCCAAGTGTCCAAAAGGGTGGCCCCACGATTGTTTGGGGTCAGCTTCATTCCTGAGGGAACAATCACCCGCATAACCATCGTGATTCATACCGCGAGCGCACAAGGTGAAACCGAACCCAGCCCTTCAAAGACCGTGTCTCTCTCCGACGCTTCACGACCGACGGCGCCAGGCACTGACTCAGAACAATTCTCCTTAATCAACTATTCTGCAACAACGTACCCCGGCCCAAAGCTCTCTCTGAGGAGCTGCTTGTGCACCCACCCCACAGAGTGGATGGTGCCCCACGGCCAGCAGTGCTGCGTGACCTCCATAGGGCCATTACCACAGGGCAGGAGAAACCCCAGCCCCGAGCGCCCAAGGCAGAGGTGGAAGTGTTTTGCAAGTGTTTTCTTTGGAAATCAGCAGTTCTGTGTGCTCCTAGGTCTGGACTACCACCCTGAGATCACAAACACTTTGTTAGTTTTCAGTATTTTCCCTTTAAAGCCCGTTTTTGGATTGCTTCTGCTGTTCCTAGGGCTCGGCTTGTACGGCCTCTTTGTAAGAATTGAAAACAGGTCTCCCACAAACGCAGGAATGGGCGAATGGTTTGGAGAGCTAATCCACACCTGGGCTACGTAAAAGGGGCTCACATTTTCCAAACAGAAACACAACCCCTTTTATATATAAACCAGATTCGGATCCAAAACGCTAAACCCTTCACCACATCCTACGTGGGGCTCGGCAGCGGTCGAGGGGAGCGACGGTGGGTGGCGGCTGCGCCTGCCTTTCTGTGGGAACAGCGGCTCCATCACAGGGGATTGGGAAGGACCTCGAAAGATCATCTCGTCCAACGCCCTCGCCGCAGCAGGATCACCTAGACCAAGCTGCAGATGTGGTGACCTTGGACGCGGATGGCAATGGCAGAGCCACACGCAGCCGCACCGTGGTGAACGTGGGGTAATCCCCATCCTGCGCCCGCCTCTGACAGAAGAATCTCGCCCCGTCTCGTTACTCCCGCTAGAAAAATGAAGGCTGTGACAGAAAATAGCTGAGAACTACATCTCGCCGATGCCAAAATACAATAATAACATGTTCAAAGATTTAATTTAGAAGAACTACAAAGTCTAGCTCATACATCATCACACCTTGAAATAACACTTTTAAGGTCAAATCCTGCGCATTTTTGGAAACCACCAAAACATAATGAAGTTTTTGCTTAAACACAGCATTTACATTTATAACGTGTTTCGGATTCTTCAAGTCAGCTAGACCACATGCTAGGAAAACGCGCTTCCCACAACATACAAATTAAGTCGTGTACAGCCTTCCCCGCGCAGGCTGAACAACCGCCGGCACAAACGCGACTCCTGTCCACGGATCAAAGGCAGCGGGTGGACCTCAGAATAGGGTTTATATTTTTTTTAAACAAAAAAAACACATTATTTATTTTGTTTTTCATTGGCACAACACCAAATCCCACCAGTAGGTTCTTTTTTGTTGCCTTCCTCACCCCCTTTTTTTCCTACCTCGCCTGCTTATTTCACAACGGGCCGTTTTGAAACCACTCGAAATCTCTGTGGCAGAGGTGATGTCATACTGACACAAGATCAGGTGTGAGGTATGGGCTGAGTAAATACCTACCCACAACCACATTTAATTTTCAATGGTTGGGCATCAAGACACAAAGAAGTTCTTATCCAGACCCACTAACGGAGGGTTTAACGGGCCGCACTCAGCAAAAGCAGGAACAACACATGATGTGAGCCCAGAAGGGATAAAACCCAACGACAACAGCAACCAAACCAATGGATTGGACTAGATAATCTTTTGAGGTCCCTTCCAATCCCTAATGTTCTGTGATTCTGTGAAGAACCTCTCCCCAAACCCCCTTGTACCTGCCAAAGAAAGCGACGCGCAGCTCCGAGCTCAGAGTAATAACTACATGGTGCCTGCTGACTTTGTCTTCTAAGTCACCGATGGCACGCAAGGTACTTGCGCTCTGCACGCTGGTAAGAAACACTCTCCCTGCGAGAACTGTATCTGACAACAATCAAGCAGGAAATAATTTCCACAAAAAATTAGGGATCGGAAGGGACCTCGAAGGATCATCCAGTCCAATCCCCCGACACAGCAGGATCACCTAGACCAAATCACACAGGAACATGTCTAGGGGGTTTTTAAACACCTCCAGAGAAGGAGACTCCACAACCTCCCTGGGCAGCCCCTTCCAGTGCTCTGTCACCCTCACTGGGATGTTGTTCATACAGAACCTTCTCTGTTCCAGCTGACACTTGTTGCCCCTTGTCCTATCATTGCCCCTGAGCAGACCCTGGCTCCATCCACCTGACACCTACCCTTTCCATATTTATCAACATACATGAGGTCACTCCTCAGTCTCCATTTCTCCAAGCTCAGGAGACCCAGCTCCCTTTTTGCTCCATTTTTACCCCCCAAATGAACCATTTCCTTTGGCACCAAATGGTAACGTGTTGTGGAGAAGGCGCTATACGCTTTAACCTGAGGAAAATTAGACCTGAAAATTAATACTCAGTGAAAAGTCAAATTTAAAGCAGCCCCTTCTTGTGTTCTGACATCAGAACGTAGAAACGACACGAGCAACTGAAGATTCGTTTACGTACTTCTCCATCACAGCTGCCGCTCAGTAACCACAACACCTTGAACACAACATCCTCACCGAAACAGATCCAGGCGGGCTGGCTGCGACGGCGTGTAGAGCACACGGAATTGAGAAGGGCATTTTTTTATTGATGCCCGGCGCAGCGCCCCGGCGCATTTACAAGGGGGAAGATTTTTAGCGTGATTAATTTGGAAATTATCTGGTGATAAATAGAGTGCGTGGCGAGGGATTCTGCCCGGCAAATTTTTATCGCCGGCCTCAGATGTCAAAACACAGTTTCAGGGACAAGGGAAGAACGAGTCACATCATCTCGGTTAATATTTAATTGGGTGCTAAAGATTCCTCCCAAGGACCTCTGAACCATCACTGACAGCCCCGCAAGATGTCCCCGTCTGTGAAACAGATACCGACCCTTTCTGTATAAACTAAAATAACATGGAATTTAATCAAACCATTCAATTAATAAATCACTTCGGTGGACAGTGCAGCCCAAGCCCTGTTTAATTACATAATTTTAAAAATATTTGCACACTGCAAGCCGCTAAGATTGGCTCTGGGGTTTCATAATACACACTTCACACTCGGCTCCGAGGACAAATTTATTTAATAAATGCAGAGCTAAGTGCAACAATGCCGCTCGGCTCCAACTGCAAAATCGCTTCGCGTGCCCCGCGAGCAAAAAGCAAATAAACTTCCTCCCCTTTTCAACGCGGGTCACAGCCCTTTGCGGATGGGCTGTGCAGCCAAGGAGCAGGGTGGGACAAACGGGGTCCTACAGTGGAGAGCACCCCTCTGCTCAGCCTGCACATAGAACCCTTGGCCTCCCACTCCTTCTCACAGGGTTGGAAGGGACCTCAAAGGATCATCTAGTCCAATTCCCCTGCCACAGCAGGATCACCTAGACCAAGACACTCAGGAACACATCCAGGAGGGTTTTAAATGTCTCCAGAGATTAAGACTCCACATCCCTCCGGCAGCCAGTTCCTCTGCATCTCCCCCTCCTCATTTTTTCCCCCTATTTCTCCCCTGTGATGCTCCTCTGCCCTCTTTTCCCCTTGTTCTCTGCTGCTTGCTGGGTCTCCCCAGCCTCTGCCAACATGCTCCAGTTCTTCCCATTCCCACCTTGAGCTCCAGGCCTGAGTTTCCCCCACCTGCTCTGTTTGTCATTGCTGTTTCCGATAGCTGGGCTGAAATTAGGTAGTTGGGGGGGAAAGAAATTAGAAGTCCACCAAACAGCATGGAGAGAAGGGGCTTCGGAGAAGAGCAAGGGCAAGAAAACAGTTTCATAAGGCCCAGGAGAACTAGACAATTACCAACAACAGCAAGAGAAGCTCTTCAGTGCCAGGATGAAAAATAAAAGCCACAGCCCAAGTGGGACTGAGGTTCTGGGCTGGGTGGAACATCCCCATCCTCAGGGCTGCAGGAAACCGTGTTACTGCCATCTATAACTAGGTGTGACAACACGGGAGAGGTTGGGATACGCATGGACCGGGCGGTGGCTTTAAAGGAAGAGGGGGGAAAGCAAAGCTAAGGGTTTGTCTGGGCTCAGAGGCGCAGCTGTGTGCGCTCGTACAGGCTCTGCATTCATTCATGCCCTGCACAGCTTTCGGGTCCTGCGGTTCCAGCGTGAGTTTTGGACGAAAGTTGAGCCTCAAAAATAAATAAAGTCTATATTTGGCCTGCCCTGGATTCGAGAAGTTCTCAATAGCACTTTGCATGGAAACAATCTGAATTAATACAGGTTTACTCAGCCGACGGATGCACCTCTGAAATGCACTGCCCTGACAAACAGTGGAGCTCTTGAAAGTCTGCTTGTATTAGTTTTATGGATCTATTCTACTGCTTAAATCAGGTCTCATTAAAATTACCATCCACACAAGTTCTCCCACTGGGAAATCTACATGCCAGAGCTACTCCAGTTCCGCAGGCAGTGCTCGGAGGGGGTTGCATATTGCAAAATAGCTGCGGACACGGCGGGGGGAGGACGGGCGGGAGAACAAGAGGACTTCAGGACAGCAAACAAGTTACTCCTTCTCTCCTCCTCTGATTTTCATCAGCACAACTTTTGCTCAGGTGGTGCAAACGCAGCCATGAAAAGAAACACCGCTGCCAGGAATGAGAGCGGGGCAAGGGGAGGGGGGTGTGAAAAAATAAAGAGGTCCCTCAGAAAGCCAGATCGAGTCTCCAACGTCCATTTTAGGGTTGGAACGGCAGGCGAAGTATGCAAACACTGCACCTGACAGCTTACGCTGGAGCATATGATCTGCACGCTGCCCCTCCAGTTTAATTTTTAATAGTAGCAGTACTTAAACCTCAGCATTAATGTATTAATGTCCAAATGAGCACAATTGCAGGCATCTCGATTCTCTCCGGCGCTAACGACCTGGAAGATCTTTCTCTCTCTCCCACCCTCACTCCAGGTTTTGCAGGGATTACTACAAATACCTCGCGCGGCCGTTGTTTTGGCAAAGCAGCAAAAACCTTTGCCTTTTAAACACAAAGTAAGGGGAATGATGAATAATATATCTTCTGATTTTAGCCCTGCCATGATATATCTCTCATGCTATATAAAATGTTCATTTATTATTATCATCACACATCCCAGGGAGCAGACATGCAAAATTACTTCTTTTTTCCCTTCCCCTCTTGTCTTACAGGGGTCATTTATCACACGGAACGTCCTCCAAATAGGTAGTCCTAAAATCTCAATTTACCAAGACATTTTTTAAAGCTTGAATTCTTCAAACAGGGGCCGCTCTCCTGATGGTTGGAATAAAAACTTTATGATATTGAAATAGCCGGCTCGAGGGAGGGAGAAGCCTTCCACCGTGGCCTTTGAGAAGATCCTGCCCCGACAAATTAACGGCTGCCGGTTAGTTTTGCCGCGATCTCGCGACGCGCGGACGAGGGGCGACGGCTCCGCGCGACCTCCTTTAAGCCGGGTTCAGAAAAGAAAAGCATTTCCTCCAAAAAAGTGAAGCAGCATTAATTTTTATCGCACTCAGGACGATCCTTGGGTGGGGAAAGGAAACACCATGGAAAGAAAAAACCCAAGACAACACATGAAGTCTGTATATACAAACAATCAGTCAGATTTTAACACTTATGCAGAATAATGTAAAAAGCTTTATTTCCTTTTGATGTTAGCAAGCTTTCCTTTTCCCTCCTCCATCCCCCCCACCGCCTTTTTCTTTCCCCTCTTTGCATTCCGTTTCTTCAATATGTAAGATGACAAAATGCAAACAACAACAACACGAAAATGTGCCTGTTAGGGCTGGCCTAGTTTTCTTCCTTCTTCGAAACACGCACAGAAATAAAACCCACTCATAAGATCTTATTTTAATATGTAATAGAAGGATCTGGCAAACATTAGCCAGAATAAGTCTAGCCAGCGCGCACAGACTAATCTACTAGTCTGCTGCTGCGAAGCGGAATGGAAATTTCATCTTGCTCTTCCAACGAGCAGGAGCTCCTGCTCGACTGCTGGGTGCTCACCATCACCTCAGCATCTTATCTGCTGTCACTCTGCAATCAAAGCTCACTCAATCTCCAGTCTCTCCTTTGTCTAAAGATGGGGATGATAAAGGTAAGTCAAGGAGACTGAGGGGCAACCTCATTAATGTTAGAATCATAGAATTATTAGGGATTGGAAAGGACCTCGAAAGATCATCTAGTCCAGTCCCCCTGCCACAGCAGGATCACCTAGACACACGTGTTGACAAATACGTGAAGGGTGGGTGTCAGGAGGATGGAGCCAGCCTCTGCTCAGCATCATCTAATGATAGGACAAGGGGCAATGGGTGTGAGCTGGAACACAGGAGGTTCCACAACAATATGAGAAGGAACTTCTTCCCAGTGAGGGTGACAGAGCACTAGAACAGGCTGCCAAAGGGGGTGTGGAGTCTCCTCTGGAGACATTTTAAACCCACCTGGCCATGTTCCTGTGCGACTTGGTCTAGGTGATCCTGCTGTGGCAGGGGGATTGGACTGGATGATCTTTCGAGGTCCCTTCCAATCCCTAATGTCCTGTGATTCTCTGAAACACATGCCTGCTCCCCAGTGCTACATCCATGCTCACCCCAGCATTGGCCACAGTCATCGTGGTGAGCAAGATGCCGCAAGAACCAAGCAGCAGCACGATGCTCTCCTCACAAATATTCCTTGTGCCCCAAATCCACTCCTGGTTGTGCAGCTTTAGAAAAGAACCCGACATAAAACTACCTCTAGAGGACAAGAGAAAAAGACAGTCAAGAAGGAACAAGGCAATGGGAGAGCTGGAATCAGCGCGGCTCAGGGCTCCAGTGCGGCAGAGGTGGAGGACAACTACAAAGCATTTAATTACGGACCCCTAAACGTTCGAAAACCAATCTCACACTACCAATTTGCGTATCTTGGGATTACCTACGGATGAGGAAGATTCAGCTTAATCAGCTATCTGGGCGAATGGCTCCGCACGGCACCAGCGCTGAACTCAACGGGCAATCCCATTAGAGTGGAAAGAGCACGTGAAACGCCCTTGAGAAACGTGGCTAATGCCACAAACACCGAGGAGACAACCGTTAATAAGTTCTTCCATTGTCAGGCTTAGGAGGCAAAGGGCAAACGTTGAAAGAAGCAGAAGAGATGGGAAGGGCACGGCTACACTTTATAAAAAGTCCATTTTGTGTGTCCTGTGGCTGGGCTCACTCCTCTGATTAGAGCCACCCTTTTCAAACCAGTAGAACAGCCTCCCAACAGGGAAACAACTGCACCTCTCCTTTGAGAGTGCTAAACTTAAGATATCTCTTCCTCTTCCAGACAATAGAAGAAAAGTCTATGCTATAAATAGAGAGCGTCTACGAAAAGGGAGAGTGTTGCAAAAAACTGCAGATAAGAAGGCTCTCAAAATACAGGAATTCAGGCATCTGAAGCACTCAGTGAAGCCCTTGTTTGGGTAGTCTTGATTTAGTCAACACCATCCCACAGGACAAAACCCGCTCCCGTGTCTGACTGCAGCACGTGGGAGGTTGACTCGGCCCCTCTCAATCTTGTATTTACCCAAGAAGTGTACTGCAGGGACCACAGGGTATGAAGTAAGTCACGGGTAGAAATTATTCAGGAGCAGATAGGCCCCCCAAACCAGGTTAAACATGAGCTTGACAACTGCTGGAACACCAGGTCTAAACCTGTCACCCTTCAGCTGTTGGGACAGAGGGTCAAGGAGAAGGTCCATGTGGTGGGACAGGACCCAAAGAGATGCCAGTTATCAGCCACAAGCGGCTGCCCAAACTTCAAAGGCCCATCGACGACACTGGGGGACCCAACCCTATCAGTAACTTGTCCATCCTTACACCAGTTAAAACAGGCACGAGGTCACTGGAGCATCCCCACTGTTCCCCAAGGACCAAGCCCCAGCCTCAGCAGCCGCCCCACAAACCCGCTCCTCAGCTACCTGGGTTTGATCCAAGAGCTCATGCAGAGCAGTCTTACATTTCATTCTCTCTCTCCCCGAAGCTTTGGCAACTGAAATCTATTACGATGTCAAAAGGTAGCTGACAACATAAAATGTATCCCGCTGAGTTGATGCCGCACGCCGCTAAATTTACAACAACATAAGTACCATAAAAATTAGAAGAACTGCAAATTAACCGCCGATTTTTTAATTATTTCCTTTTTTTTTTTAAAGGAGAAAAAAAAAGCTCAGTCACATAAATAACAGTAAAGATCTGGAAAACTTCCAAACATCTTCACAACTGTTTTAATTTGTCAAAATCTATCAACTGCATTTCAACCACAAACCTGTCCCTCCGCAGAGCGTTTCTCATGCTCTTTTGGCTGGCGCTGAGCGCAACCAAGGAGAAGCTCCTGTAATTACTGGGCTCTGATGCCTCTGATGCACCTTCCCCGTCACGCACTTCAATCTGCTTTTCTTCCTCTGTACTTCTCTGTTGACACTAACAGCCCACAATGTTTTAAAAACATTCACACTCAAAGAGGACAAATTAAAAAATACTAATAAATGAAATAATAAAATCCCTGGCCACTGTTTTGTCCTGGGTTTGCCCATGAAGGGCCACCGGCTTTGTTTGCCGATGGGACCGGCTTGCCGCTCGTGCGCTGCGCGTCCCTCGCGACGCCTCCGTCAGCAAACCCTTGTATTTACCCCTTTATTTGTGAAGCAAGAGCAAAGACACTCTTCCAGCAGCTGTGAAGAGCAGGCAGAGGCTAACAAAACCCAATGACTTTTACAGGTTCTGTTGGCGCGGGGGAACCCAGGAAGGACGTTTTCATATGGCTACTTATTTTGTGTGGTTAAATATTAATTGTTCTCTTAGAAAAAGCACAGCTCTACCAAAATGGATGTTTCGTGCACGATAAACTAAATTTGAAGTCTGAACATGAGTTACTGAATGGTTCAGGTTAGACGAGACCTTGGAGAACATCTAGTTCCAACCCCACTGCCACGGGCAGTGATATGTCCCTCTCACCAAACCAGGTTGCCCAGAAGCCTATCCAATGTAGCCTCACAGAATCACAGAACATTAGGGATCAGAAGGGACCCTTGAAAGATCATCTAGTCCAGGCTTTTGGTAGAGGTATGAAGATAGGGGTGGTTAGTCAGGAACATCACTACCAGGACTCCCAACCTGCACAGAGCTTCCATTGGTGAATCAAAGAACATTAGGGGTTGGAAGGGACCTGGAAAGATCATCCAGTCCAATCCCCCGCCACAGCAGGATCACTTAGACCAAGTCACACAGGAACATATCCAGGTGGGTTTTAAACATCTTCAGAGAAGGAGGCTGCACAACCCACCTTGCAGCCCTAACTCTCCCTAAAGTGAAGCCCGTGAGCGACTGCAGAGAGGAAACCCTCTCTGCGGCTCCATAGGTGCCCACTACAGAGTCCAGCAAGGTGGGGTTCTTGAAGACGAGAATCAGAATTGGAAGGGCCCTCCAAAGTTCATCTAGTCCAACCCCCCTACAACAAGCAGGGCCATCACTCAGCAAACCAGATTGCCCAAAGCCCCATCCAGCCTGACCCTGAACGGCTCCAGTGATGGGGCCTCCATCACCTCTCCATCAACCTGTTCCAGTGACCCCCATCCACAGGTTAAACAGCTTTTTCCTGATGTCCAGCCTAAATCTACCCTCTTTCTTCTTAAAACCATGACCCCTGAATCCTACCATTACCAAACTGGTCATGGGTGCTCTTGCCTGGCCTCAAAGCTTCATCTGCCCTCAAGAGCTGACAGCCAGTCACAAAATCACAGGACACGAGGGATTGGAAAGGACATCAAAAGATCATCTAGCCCAATCCCCCTGCCACAGCAGGATCACCTAGATCACGTGATACAGGAATATATCCAGGAGGGTCTTAAATGTCTCCAGTGAAGGAGACTCCACAACCACCCTGGGCAGCCTGTTCCAGTGCTCAGTCACCCTCACTCCCAACCAACCAAGGTTTGGTGGCTCCATCACTTGTGGACCCACAGGCTGACAAGTGGGGTGGCACAGCATAGGACAAAGGAGCACAGTGTGTGGTGTGTTACACCCACACCAATTGAGGACCAAATCTGACCACATTGGCTACTCATAGAATCACAGAAGTGTTCAGGATGGAAAAGACCTTTAAGATCATCAAAGTCCAACCACTGACCCAACTGTCCCAAGGCTAAAACACATCCTCAGCTCCAAATCTACCTGATTTTAACATGGCCAGGGATAACGACTGAACCACCTCCCTGGGCAGCCTGTTCCAATGCTCAATGACCCCAAGTCCTACCTATTTACTTGGTATCAAGGGACCAGACATGGAAGCCAGGAAGGAAGATGGACTGGGTTTGACACTGAAGTTGAACTCTGATCCCCTACCCCCGGTGAACCACACACCATCAAAGCAAAACAGACTTGGTTACCATTTGTCTTCACGTAAATCTGTTTACGCTTAAAATGCAGGAAACCAACCCAGAACAGAGCACAGTTCTCAAAATCAAGCCCCCCAGACAAACAAGGAACTTTAAAGTGAGTTTCCCCACTGTGTTAACTTGCAACAGCAGCCCACTGCCCTGGCCATGACTCCTCCAGTGACCCCCAGAAGGACCACGCAAGCACGCTGGAAGAAAGTCAGAGCTCTTTGATGGAATGGAACATAATTGCACACAACTGGGAAAGGACCAAAAGTGAAGCTCTCACAGCAAAGCTGCCTTTGCATATTGCATTGCATAAATCAGAAGCGATTCCCACAAAATCTATCCTTCCCAGACTATTTTATCTAAGCAACATATAGCTGTTACGACAAATTTGGAGTGGTTTTGATTCTCGCTGTGGTGTAATGAGTAATGAAGAAAGCACATTTCTGGATGCTGGTTTGCACTGATCAGATGTGTTTCTTCTTCGACTAAACCCTCAGTGACTCAGTTCTGCCGCTCCGCAACAAGGAGTTCTCATGTTTCCCTCTACATTGGGAAGAAAAAGTCTTCAGCTAAAGGGAAGAACCTTCAGACCTCCAACGACTCCTGTTCCTCACTGCAGAGCAAGATCCTACACCAAGGTGTTGTTACACCAAGGTGTTGTGCTGAGACCCAGAACCAGCAAAGAGCCACCACCAGCACCACGAAACACTGCCTGAGGAGAGAAGTACCCCAAAATTGAGTTGTCCGCAGAGAAAAGGAGAGATTCAAGATGAGCTTGATGAACACTTCCCACTAGATGCAGGAGAAGATGGCCTTGGACAGGGAGGCTTCCTTCAGAATTCAAAAGCTTAGCAAGAGCGTTCCATAACCATCAAGGTCAGGCTGGATGGAGCTCCATGCAATCTGTTCTGGTGAGAGATGCTCCTGCTTGTTGTAGGGGGGTTGGACTAGATGACCTTTGAGTGTAAGCTGGAACACAGGAGGTTCCACATCAATATGAGAAGGAACTTCTTCCCAGTGAGGGTGACAGAGCACTAGAACAGGCTGCCCAGGGGGGTTGTGGAGTCTCCTTCTCTGGAGATGTTTAAAACCCGCCTGGATGTGTCCCTGTGCGACTTGGTCTAGGTGATCCAGTTGTGGCAGGGGGATTGGACTGGATGATATCTAGAGGTCCCTTCCAATCCCTACTGTTCTGTGATTCTGTGACCTTTAGAGGTCCCTTCCAAGCCAGCACGTTCTACAGCTCTCTGATGTTTCGAGGAAGGACAGCCACAAGAACTTCTTCCACTGGAAAGAGACCAGACCGTTTTCTGTGCACCGTGCCAGATCCTCAGGCTTAAGTGGATCCTCCTTCCAGTAACATGCAACGCAAAAGCTTTGTGCTACACAAGGTCCAACAGTTGCAGGCCTGGAGACTTAATTACAATCTACTCTAATTGGCACGTAGGACTGAAGTATAAATATTTATGACATCAACAAAAAACCCTCACCTTGATTGAGATGGAAAACTGAAGGCAAGATCAATAAATCAACAGTAACTTTTTTCCTTAATCTCCTCCATCCTTTTTATTATTTTTTTTTTTTAATTTGATTTTATGATCTTTTCCCTTTTGGATTTTTTTTTGTGTTTTGCTTTACGGCACCATAGTCTCCCAAATCTTCACTGAATCATTAGAGATTGGAAAGGACCTCAAAAGATCACCCAGCCCAATCCCCTTGCCACAGCAGGGTCACCTAGACCAAGTCACACAGGAACATGTCCAGAGTGGCCTTAAACATCTCCAGAGAAGGAGACTCCACAACCACCCTTCTGGGCAGCCCCTTCCAGTGCTCAGTCACCCTCACTGGGAAGAAGTTCCTTCTCATATTGATGTGGAACCTCCTCTGTTCCAGCTTACAACCATTGCCCCTCATCCTATCAGTAGATGACACTGAGAAGAGCCTTGATCGAATTAGTTCAAATGAACTGCACAGGATAAACCACACATCAGTTTTAAAACCCTTCTCATGGTAGCAGCTGCACAGGGAGTGAGTTGTACGATGGCTGGACTTGATGATCCCAGGGGTCTCTTCCAACCAGAGTGATTCTGTGGTGTTACAGAATCACAGAACATTGGGGACTGGAAGGGACCTCCAAAGACCATCCAGTCCAATCCCCCTGCCACAGCTGGATCACCTAGACCAAGCTGCACAGGAAGAGATCCTTTCATTTCTCAGCTTCTCCCTTTCCTTCATCCACAAACTGAACCACCTGGCAGAAGGGTAGGAAATCAACATTTCCTCTGTCTAGGAAAGACATAGCTGTGCTCAGCCTGACCTTCTCCAGCCACCTCTAGATGATTTATTCATGCCTCGGTTTAAAGCAACCTTCACGTAACTGTCTTACTACAAGCTGAAATCCAGGGAGGAAAACCAAGCCGTGCATCTTCTCTAGACGTATCTGTTGATCCAATATTTTACTCCAGTGTTCTCTACAGCATCATTACGGTACTTGCACATGTTCACCTCGAGTATAAATCTTCAGCATGTCCTACCTGCCTCCGCAGCAGCTTTCCTGGAAACAGCTTAATTGTGTTCTAGTAAACTTCATTCCTGTTATTTATTCTCCTTTAAGAGAGAAGTTCAGCTTCTCTGTATTTGTTCCTAGCGAAGACAAGTTTCTGCCTATCAAAAGACAAGTTTACTGCGCGGAGTTTCCTAATAATGCCGATAATGGGCAGAAATTACACATTTTGTAAGGGAGAAGACAAAGCCCTTCATGCTTTATAATAGTCGTGCTGATATCACAGTTTCACTAAACTGGGCTTTCATACAAAATTATAGCCTTTCCTCCTGAGTGACCTAACCTGCAACTATTTAGGATGGATATAATGGGTTGTACTGTCAGCTACAAATCAAAGAGCTGCGCTGGCCTCAACGGAGAGTTTGCAATTGGCTTCCAAAGTGACGATATGACCCCCGTGTTTTCAGCAGAGGGCTGAAATATGCTGCTGAAAGCAAACAAATCAGGCTAGAGAAAGCACGAGATACAACTTTGAAGTCTGGCACGCACAAAGGAGAGCCTTCAGGATCTGAGCCGAAACGCTTCTCACGTTTTAATAAGCAGACAGTAATTACAAAATATTACTCAAAGGAAAAGGAAACCGAAAGAAAAGATAATCAAGTAAGAAATGTCCTTCTAGGATGCCAGCCCAACTGATTAAAGGCCTTCAGAAAGCAGGATATCCCACCTAGAGCCATTAATCCTTATCTAGATGCTTCCACACCCCTGCCAACACCAGCTCTGAGGATGGAGAAGAACAACCCATCCTTCTTCCTCACTACTCCTGTCCCTTTCTTTTGCATAGGACCACCGGTGCAGCCCATCGCAGCCCGTTACAGCAGTGCGACGCAACCTCGGATTCATTAGGGGTTGGGAAGGGACCTCGAAAGATCATCTAGTCCAATCCTTCATTTTGCTTACATTAAAGCTGCAACCGGTCACTGTTTCCCTCCCCACGAAGCAAGGGAAAAGCTCCCAGGCTGAGTGTCTTCTCCGAAGCAGCAGGTCCCCAAACTGAGCAAGACGTACAAACAACGCGACTCACGAACATCATCTAGCAGGTAGCAGCAAACACACAGCAGCAGCTAGTTAACGGCGATGTGCAGTAACGTCGGGGAGGCTTGTTACCGCGCAGGCAACCTGCCACGCCGGGGACACAAACAGCCTCGGATGCGACAGCACCTACTGCGGCGAGCGGCCTTATCAACGTGCCAGACAAACGGGGCGCTCGGCCCCTGTGCCGCCGCTGTCACTTTCTCCAGCCCGTCGGCCCCTTCCTTAAGCAGATTGCTATTTTTATTAACGCTCCTTAAAACACGAGGCAGGAGACTCCTTTTCCTGAAATACACGGGGCTAGGGAGATGATGCCTTTTAAATAATATTCTTCTCTCGCCGGCCCTGATCCTTGCTCTGTTGTTGCTTACTTTGGAGGGGGAAACAAAATAAAAGTGGCAAGCCATATCTCTCCATTCCAAAGGGAGTGGTTTCCCAAGAAAAGCATAGTTTTGTTCCCTTGCTATTTCCTCTCGGTGCTGCAGACAGGCAGGCAGCAGCCCCGCTACTAAAACTGACCCCAGCCGCTAGGAAACAACGCTCGTACTTACAGAAAATAGCTGCGAGGGCAGCAGGTGGCATTTGGGGTGTTGGGGGGTGTGATCTGGATTCTTCATGGGACTTACCCCTTCTACATTCTGGATTTGGGAGGAGAAGAGGAAAATTGCCGAGAAAGAGACTGTTTTAAGGTCTAAAATTAGGTGAGATGCTGTTGGAAAGGAAAATAACTTCCAGCTTTATTTTAAGAACTGGAATTGTGTTTCCTGCTTCCATCGCTGCAGTTCTTCTGGAAAGGAAGCTGCCCGCAAGTAAAGGCTAAAAAATACAGAAAAACCTTGTGGATTCAAAAACGGTCGCCCCGCAGTTGAGCAAAAATAAAATCCAGAGGCTGGTAGAGCACACACTGGTCTCACTGTAGAAGACACAATGCCAAACAGGGTGGGGGGAACGCGCTGGCTAATACAATAGGGCATTGTACTCCGAGATCTACCACATATGTTACTCCGAGGGCTCTCAAACCTAAACTTGGAAAGCCTAAGACGCTGGAGCCATGATATATAAAGTAAGACCCAAGTTCCAAATATTTGATTTAGCAAAGTAAATATGGTTGTTTTTATTGGGTGCAACAAGCATTTTTCACAGAGTGAAGAATTATGGTAAACATCTGCTAATCACGCGCACAAAAGAGGTCATTGTGTTTCCATCCAAGGTCATAGTAATAGCTATATTTAATTAATAAAACCCAACAGGAATATTACCCAAGTTTCCAAAAACGGCTGCTTCCTCACACTCAAGGAGCTATTCATTAATGGACCACTTATATTGGGTTCTCTCAATATTGCTGCTAAATTCTTACAAAGCTTTCAGGCCACACGACAGGGGCCCGACTATGAGTAAACTGCACCACGTTACGCTACGTGTCCCTGGGGTATTGTACCATGTGGATGTCGTTTGTGAACACGTGCGCTAGCAAAAACACTGGGACATGCGATACTCCATGAAGGTGGTCTCGCACCTCCAGGTTTCCATGTCCTCTCCCATCTAAACAGATGGGTTAGAGCATCATTTCTGCTTCTGAACTACATCGTAAAATGGCTCCAGTTGGAAGGGATCTTAGAGATCATCCAGTCCAACCTACCTGCCACAAGCAGGGAGGCCTCTTGACTAGACCAAGCGGCTCAAAGCCTCATCCAACCTGGCGTTGAGCATCTTCAGGGATAGGGCAGCCACAACCTCTTTGGGTAACCTATTCCAGAGTCTCACCACCCTCATACTAAAGAATTTCTTCCTAAATTCTAATCTAAACCTGTTATCATTCAGTTTAAAGCCATTTCCCCTTGTCCTATCACTGGACACTCTTGTAAAAAGTCACAGAGTCACAGAACATCAGGGATTGGAAGGGATCTTGAAAGATCATCTAGTCCAATACCCCTGCCACAGCGGGATCACCTGGACCAAGTCACACAATAACATATCCCAGTGGGTTTTACACGTCTCCAGAGACAGACTCCACAACGCCCCTGGGCAGCCCCTTCCAGTGCTCTGTCACCCTCACTGGGAAGAAGTTCTTTCTCAGATTGATGTGGAACCTCCTCTCCAGTCTTCCTGTAGTTTCCCTTCAAATAGTGGAAGGCCACTCTAAGGTCACCGTGAAGTCTGAACAATCCCAGCTCCCTCAGCCTGTCCTCATAAGCAGAGGTGCTCCAATCCCTGGATAATCCTCATGGCCCTGCTCTGGCCGCACCCTTACAGTGGGGACACCAGAACTAGATGCCATACTCAAAGTAGGGTCTCACAAGGGCAGAGTAATTTAGGCTGAGTCAAGGATGTGCTGGACACCATCAGTTCTCACTTGGGGTGAACTGCTCACAGAACTAGTCTTTTTGGCAAATTCACGGAGCCACTCGTTGCTTGGACGTAACTCAGAGCCACACCTGCATTTTCATTAGAGCTTTTATCTCCAGGAGAAAGAGATCCAAGCTTTTCAAGACATGCTGGACTTCCTCCGTACTTCCAGCTCACCCACCCCCAGTTACATCTGGAAGGGCAGTTTCTCAACGCGTTTACACGTTGCACAGCCCTGGTAAATCATTGCCCGCAGTGACCCAAGCGTTTCGATAGCTCTGGTTCCTTTTGCCGGTGAAGAAACGTGCTGTTGAAACACTGCTGAGATCTCAAACAGGAAAATGAACCTGGTTTTTGCTTACTCAGGTGTTGAACAGCACAGCTTTTTTCATATCTCAGGAGGAGGTGTCCTGGACGAAACCGATACCGATGAGAAATGAATCAGATCTTAGATCTTCTGATGTTCAATTGTTTAAATTCAAGGAGATGGAGATCGACTGCAAAAGTAAGTTTTCCTGCACACCCCAACTTCCTCCTGTAACTGCAGTCATTGATGTTTATAGATTATTTTTTCCCCTCTGTGAAAGATAAATCTAGCTTGTTGCATGAAAAATCCTCGAATGCACTGATGTTTATTCACTGAATTTCCATATCCTTTACACTTGGGAGTTATTTTCTCTTTTCCACAATGTATGTGAAAACCATGACATTTTATAGATTCTACCCAAGTCCCTCACACCATACTGCTCGAGCTCCATGTTACCATCTCTATTGCAGTAATGCCATTTCCAATTCATTACAAAACGCTGCACACTTATGTACCAGATGTCCTAGCTTTGGGAGGACAGAGTTATTTTCTGCCCAACAAGTCTTGAAACAATAAAAAAATTAGTAAAATCAGGGAAGAGTCATGGCTGGAAAGGACCACCAGGATCAGCAAGTCCAGCCCTCAGCCCAACAGCTTCCTAATTACTACACCATGGCCTCAAGTGTTCCAGCAACTTGGTTTTTAAACGCCTCCAGGGATGGGGACTCCACTACACCTCCCTTGGGCACCCTGTTTCAGTGCCTAATCACTCTCTCAGGAAATAACTTCGTTCTAAGATCCAATCTAAACCTCCCTTGATGCAACTCGGGGACATTTCCCCTCTCCTATCATTAGTAATTTGGGAGAAGAGACCAGCAGCAGCCTCGCTACAACCTCCTTTGAGGTAGCTGCAGAGAGCAAGGTGGTCTCCTCTCAGCCTCCTCTTCTCTAGACTAAATAACCTCAGTTCCCTCAGCTGCTCTCCACAGGGCCTGTTTTCCACACCTCTCCCAGCCTCGTTGCCCTTCTCTAAACCCACTCCAGTCACTCCTATACCTTTGTATACAGCCAGGCCCCTTCATCTACTTGTGTCAAGCTTCCACCCCAGGAGATGCAGATGCTTTGTCTTAGCCTATTTTTAGATGGCTTTCCCCTGAAGGCAACGTGGAAGCCTTATGCACAAAGCCATGCTCCTGCCTAGAGCATCACTGTACAAAGAAATGTGGACACAAGGAAGTGCTGATAACTCAGTTCGTGGATGGCCCTTTTATCTTTTATGGCTTCATGACAAACCCCAGGTGGATTCTCTCAACATCTCCTGCCCTTAAATTTACAGCCTAAACATTTTCCAGAAGCCTGGCTCTGTTCATGCAGAATATAATCTTGGCTCAGGAGCAGCCAAAGCAGCAAAACCACACTCCATCCACAGCGCAGTGCCTGCAGCCCCCAAACCTTGTCAACTGCACAGAGAGTCAGAGGCTGCTCAGCAAGCTCTGTGCAGTGATCCTTAGCACCTTCCCATTATCCTGAGGACACATGGAGACCTTCTGACAAGTAGAAGTGAACCACAGATATCTTGGGAGAGCCCTCTGACACTCTGAGCAGAGAGGAAGAGCAGCTGAAGGAAGACAGAGCAGGGTGAGAAGACAGGAGAGCTGAGAACAAGACATTATCTTTATCCATGGGGACAGCATCATCAGATACAGGCAGGGGACTACGAGCTCTCTGGTTCAAAGCCTCTAAGCCCAGTTCCACCCCTGAGAAAAACTCTGAACTTGATAGAGTTTCTAAGAGCCACAAGAAGGACCAACAGCTGGCTGGGCACCACATACAGCAGCCTCTTGGTGGAACAGGCAGATGAAACATTTAGATAATCAATTGTAGATAAAACATTTAGGTGAGTTTACACCTAAATCCTAAGCTTTGGGTAGTAAGTTGTAAGAGGATCAGCAAGTGGCTTAGGCTAAAGTAATTCCTTAGCCATTTTGGCATCACACACAGCATCCATCGCTGTGATCTGACGTGTTGCAGTGCACTCTGCTATCATCTGCCCTGACTGTGCTTTGTTGAGGTGAAGGGCTTTTACACCCAACTCAGCAAGTTGCTCTAATGTAGGAGTTATAATTAACAGACTTACAGCTAATCAGAACTCATCACACCTCCCCTTAAGGGCCCAAGAGTTGGAAACAGCAGAAGAAAGGAGCAACTGCGCTTCGAGACAGCATCTGCACTTGTGTCTACAAAGCCACACGTTCACACACGTGAAACTGGTGAGAAACATCATCTTGTGGTTGAAGTAAATGCAGAGAAATCAGGAGGCCAGAGGTCTACTTCCACCTCTCCAACTCTTTGGGCAAACTACAAAGGCAGGACTTAATTTTTCCAAACTGGGAATAAAGATCAGGCTATAGAAAAGCAGGTGTTACTGTCCCATGTAGCTGACATTCAATTGGACTTTTCTCTCACACAGATGGCCTCTAACCTCTGTTCCAACACTGGTCCCATTGCAGACATGGGGAAGGTTGAGGACATTCAAGGTCAGACTTGATGAGGCTCTGGGCTCTAGCAAGTGACGTCCCTGCTTGTTGCAGGAGGGTTGGACTTGATGACCTGTGGAGGTTCCTTCCAGCCCAGTACATCCCATGATTCTAAGGTGAGCTTTTGCTCCCAGCATCACTACACAGCTCCAGGTACTCACCCACAAAGTCAAGGCACTTGGATGAAAGCACGTGGGACAGCCTGACCCTGCCTCTCTACATCCACGTTGCACATGAAGGCAGAGCCCTCATGCTCACAAACAAGTGGGAGAACAACAACAGGGTGTGTTAACACACAAAGAACAGCAAAGAAAGCTAGAAAGAGTTTTCACCAGGCAGCAACACAGCCTCGAGCACGCAGTTCAGCTCCTCCCCGGCAGCCGCACTGCCCTTTGCCAAGCTCCTGCCCCTTGGCCAGCAGCTGCTGGGACACGGGCGCACAAGGGACGGCACATCCAGCCCCAGGCAGCTGAGCCCACACAATTAACATTTCAACATCCGTGCAGTTGCTGGATCACAAAACCTCAGCATTCATCACTCTGTCACACCAGCGAGCCCAGAGCAAGTTAGCCTGAAATTTCTGGGACGAGCTCCCTCGCTGCTGGCTCTCCAAGCCCGGCAGACCCACCAAAGGCGGTTGAGACGTTCCATTCAGCTGAGGGGTTGCTTCTTTGCAATCTCTGTGCTCGTTTGGTCGAGCCCATCAAAGGTCACACTGACTCTCCCTGGCTTGGCCGGCGCATCCCCGCGTTAATGTAGGCACAGTCACACTCGGGCTGTTTTCAGAGCAGATGAATTCACAGATCCCGGGCAGCGCGCTCCTGCCCATGGTTACTGAAGGATTACCCAAGGTTTCTCCAGCTGTTGGCTCATCCCCGACCTCCATTTTCTTCATGCTTGTGGTCAGACCAAAGCTAGTGGTGAGGCAGCACGGGAGCCTGCCAGCAACTGAAGGTTTGCCACCAGCTCCTTGGAAAATGTGTAACAGTCAGCACTGGGAGCTGGGCAGGGGCCACCTCGGATACCACCCACCGCCCCAGAACACCACACCACTTCCCGGTGGTACTAAGTACCCCCTTTATGGCCACCTGCAGCCTTGCTGTCACCAATCCAAACACAGCTGGAGAGCATGGGGGGAAGAGGGTTCACAACAGTGCCCTTCCCTCATTACCCTATCCCCAAAACAGCCGCTGGGCTACGGCCAGCCCTGAACTGACTGCATCAACACCAGCACAAACAGACCCTTCTCAACAGGCCCTCCTGAGCCCTCACCAGCATGGAAGCCGTCGGACCCAAAGCGTTCACTGAAATCCCCTTACACCTTTCCTTGAGGGAGCTGGGGCTGTTCTGCTGGGAGAAGACCTTACTGCTCCCTATAACTACTTGAAGGGAGGCTGGAGTTATGGGGGTGTTGGCCTCTTCTCCCTAGTGACAGGACTAGGGAAAATGGGGTCAAGTTGTGCCACGTGATGTTCAGCTTGGATCTTAGGAAAAACTTCTTCCCAGAAAGAGTGAGAAGGTCTTGGAACAGGCTGCCCATGGAGGGGGTGGAGGCACCATCCCTAGAGGGGTTCAAAACTTGAGTAGACATGACGTTTGAAGACATGGGATCACAGAATCGTTCAGGTTGGAAAAGACCCTTGGAATCATCAACACTACTAATTCATCCCTAAACAATATCTCCAAACACCACATCAAAGCAACTTTTAAACTCATGTAGGGATGGAGACTCAACCAGCACCCTGGGCAGCCCATTCCAGTGTCTGACCAGTCTCTGTGAAGAACTTCTTCCTGATGTGTAGTCTAACCCTCCCCTGCTGAAGCTTGAAGCCCTTCCCTCTGGTTCTGACACTAATGACCTGTGAGAAGAGACCGGCACCAACATCTCTACAATGTCCTTTCAGATAGTTGTAGAGAGCGCGATGAGATCTTGCCTCAGCCTCCTCCTCCTCAAACTAAACAGCCTCAACCCTCTCAATCTCTCCTCATGAAAGTTATTCTCCAGGTCCTAAAAGATAGTTGGACTTTTGGACTTGATAATCTTGAAGAATGTTTCCAACCCTGATGATTCTACAGGTCTTTTAACTAATCCATTCTGCAGCCTCAAACCAGCACAGAGCATCACTGCCCACAAAGAAGCTGCACTTCAGCTCAGCTTTTAGGAAGTTAAGGAAACCAAAAGGACAGCACAAGAAAACACAGAGCTCACACTGTGACATGTGAGACCACATCTGGAGTATTGTGTCCAGTTCTGGGCCCCTCAGTTCAAGAAGGACTCCAGAGCTGCTGGAGGGTGTCCAGCACAGAGAAATGAGAATGATGAAGGAAGTGGAGCACCTCCCTTATGAGGAGAGGCTGAGGGAGCTGGGTCTCTTGAGCTTGGAGAAGAGGAGATGGAGGGGTGACCTCATTAATGTCTATAAATATTTGAAGAGTGGGTGTGAGGATTGAGCCAGGCTCTTCTCAATGTCATCTAGCGATAGGACAAGGGGCAGTGGGTGTGAGCTGGGACATAGCAGGTTCCATATCAATATGAGAAGGAACTTCTTCCCAGTGAGGGTGATGGAACACTGGAAGGGGCTGCCCAGGGGAGTTGTGGATTCTCCTTCACTGGAGATGTTTAAGACCCGCCTGGATGTGTTCCTGTGTGACTGGGTCTAGGTGATCCTGCAGTGTCAGGGGATTGAGAACTAGATCTTTCAAGGTCCCTTCCAATCCCTATTGATTCTATGATGTGTCCCTGTGTGACTTGATCTAGGTGATCCTGCTCTGGCAGGGGGACTGGACTGGATGATCTTTCAAGGTCCCTTCCAATCCCTAATGTTGTTCCTGCAACATCTCAGAACACCTCCCTCCATACAGGGTTTCTGAGCAAAGTCCCTTCCAGGACAAGGAATTCATGGCTTGCAGCAGCCTGAATTCTCTATACAAGTCCCCGCAGCTGCAGGTTTCTCTTACACCAAACTTTCTGCATTCAGAGTAACGTGCACAAACCCTCTGCTTACCAACCTAATGTGTGTATTTGCATTGCAGCACGAAGAGGGGTTTTTTTTTGAGGTGAACAAAAGCTTGCAGAGCCTTGTGGGCAGTGTTCATAAACACAACACTCTACGCCGTTTGCTTTAGCAGAAACAGAACCTGATCATTCTGCATCCAAAATCACAGCACAACATTTGTTTGTGTTTCCTCCAGACAGAAGCTGTAGCTCGTTTTACGTGCCGTACCCTAGAGCTCCTGTTTGCTGCAAACAGGACATTGTTTTCTTGGGGTTTTCTTTTTTAGACAGCACGGAAAGGGAAAAAAAAAAAATAGGAGAGGGTGTCACTGCAAACACATCAACATGTACCGTGAAAATGAAAACAAGCCTGATTAACACAGTTTAACTCAAGCTTCCAAGTTTCTTATCAGTACCTGGGACGTATCTGGAAAGGGAGCTTTCCCACCCCTAAAGGAAGTGCCAGGGGTGTTCCCCACTCCCAAGGGTAGGCAAGGTTGGGTGGTTTGTCCTGTTGTGATTTAAATACGACGTGATCCTGCCTCGGTGCTGCAAAGTCTGCTCTGAGCATGCCAGTACATGTCAGCTTCCCCTCCGCTCGCTCAGACAGCGGCTGCCTCCCTGCACAGTTCAAAACTCTCTGATGACTTCAGCCAGCTCACTGCGCTCAGGTTGGAGCACAAAGCAGACTGCACCTCTTGATATCAGAACCAGCATTCCCACCCCACACCGCTTGTGAGTGGCGGGTATTTAGATCAAACGGGCCTTGGGCATCGCTCCTGCACGCCTACCTCCACGCTTGCTGGCACTAGAAACCCTCTCTTCAGGGTCATCATCTGAGGATAAAGACACGAGACTTCCCGTTCTCCAAGGACTGCCAGTCTCCTTAAACATAAATCTGCTGTTGTGCAAAAAGCGCCGTCTCTAAGGGTTTCCATCGCAAAAGGAACAAGGAAAAATAGCCCAATAACCGAGAAAATGGAGCAGTTTCCCAGATTGGCGTGTTAAAGCAATATAAAGCAATTATGTGGTTGGGTGAAGGTAAGGAAGGGAGCAAAGGCAGGAGGAGTTGAGGGGTTTGGAACTCATCTGGGACTACAGCAGCATCCTCAGAAATTGCAGACTGAAGGGGCTGCCCAGGACACAGCTCGACAGCCAGCAGTGGGATGCGACGGGCATAACGTCACCGTGCTCCGGATCAGCCAGTTAGCAGAAACACACAGAAAGAGCCAGCAATGCTCCTCACAAGGTACCAACTGC